>OY992878.1:121726618-121956618 GCA_963921405.1 Cepaea hortensis
CAGCCAACTTGCACCAAGCCCTCCTTTCCTGTCCCTCCTCCATGATCTCCTCGTATTATTGATCTCTGCCTCAAATTCTCTTCTCTGTGTTTTTTAGGGCTTTCTGTATTTTGTTTGCCCTGTGGGTCCAGAGCAAGGACTTTCTCAATGCGTGACATGTCCAAGCCAGTATCTATTTCTCCCCACTTGATTCACTGGAACCTATATAATCCTCTCCCTAAGCTCCATATGGCCGGTCTCTCTGGCTGAGGGGCTACAACACTTTCTCTCTGTAATCCCGTTTATCACGCAGAGACGCAGAGTCTCGTAGCGGAGCGAGAACTGAGGTGGTTCGACCCCCGCTCGTGACTTGCGGGATACTGAGCCGGCCGCTCAGAAAGCAATGGCAAACTACTGAGCGTAATCTTGCCAAGAGATCAACACACAACTGAAAGATGCTGGTGTTGACAGCTAAGTCCTGTAAAGGATATGCGAAAAAAAAAAAAAAAAAAAAGCTCCATATGAGTGATTATGTCATGCCATTTTAGCCATTCTGTTCTGCACTGAGACTAGCTAATCGATGTTTGTAGTTTATTTGTCATTGTTTTAATCTTTCTCATTGTTTATGATTCAGATAGCAGTACTGATTTAACATTAGAGTTAAATATTCTAAGTTTGGTACTATGTTTAATTTCCTTTCAATAGTGCTATGAAAGCTCTTCTTGCCTTTTGTATTCTTATTTTGATATCTGTCTGTTCCCCCAACTTGTCCAGCATTGTTGCCTAATGATGTAGATGATTCAGCCTCTTGAAATGAGCTTTCACCAAGAGAAATCAGATGATTATTTGCTTGATTTATTCTCATTATCTATGTCTTTTTCCCTGTGCCTTTTTTGACTTAACTGTTGTACCCTTCCATAAAGTGTGTTTAATTTATCTTGCATCTAATTTTGCGTGAAGGACAGGTAATTATTGTTGTCAGATACTCTAGCTGCTCTGTCAAGAATCTGTTGAATTCATTTCTAGTGATAGTAATTGTTCATCTTCCAGTCTATATTTAGAAAGAATAATACAAGACAAAAGGCATTCTTACTGCATTCCTGTTCTTAGTTTGAATGTGTCTGTTAGTTTTCCATGATAACGATCTCTGCATTTCATATCCTCATATACTGACATTTTTAAGTTGAGGGATACCATAGTGCCTCATCAGTTTCTAGAGAGATTCCCTATTATAACCATCAAATGATCCACACTAGCAGTACCACGTCTGGATCTGGTACCTGCCTTAACATAATTTATGTGATCAATAATTTTTTTTCCCACTGTTTAAGTGTGCACAGTCATTGTTTTTTCTCTGTTAAGTTTTTTTCTTTTTCCTCATTTGCCTGTTACAGACCATGACGTTCATGTTTCCAGTTAGATTCAGATTAAAATAACACCTTCTCTTAGGCCCCATTGTACATTGGTTTCTTCACCAAACATCCCCCACCCCCATTCACTGGCATTGAACTCATACCTAGTCCACACTGGACTGTTGTTTTTTCATGTAAGCCAGCTGACCGGTGTAGGGGGAGAACCCACTATCCCATCATCAGTGCACCAGAAGTATGAGAGCAAATGTTCTTAACCTTTCAGCCATGTGACTTCCGATTTCTTCATATGTATATTGATCACCTGCATTAACATAATTTATTTCATAAATAATAATTTGTTTCACTGTTGTAAGTGTGCACACAGTGTCACTGTTTTCTTCCCTGTTAATTATTTTGATTTCCCCTCATTAGCTGTTACAGAAGACCACTACCTTAGTGTTGCCAGTTGAATGCAGATTATAATACCTTTTCCTCTAGTACTATAACATAAATTACATGCTGGCATTGAACAATGATCTGTGGATTTAGCAGTGTTTATTGATTATCTTTCACAAATACAGATCTTCCACAAACACTGGGCTAAATATGTTGTAAGATCTTGGCATGCTTACAGGAATGATGCATTATTTTTGTAACCTTGTAGTTGTTTGTGTTATGTAAATCATGAGTTTTTTTTCCACTGATGTTATTATTCAGTTCTTTATTCATACAGATGGCTTTAGCTTTAGAAAAATAGTGGTTTGTTTCATAAGTATTGAGTTCAGCACATTAATTGATTCAGCCCCATAAGCTGCAAACTGTAGTTCACAGGTCATGTACTAAAGTCAAACTTTAGTTCACAAGTCATTTACCAAAGTCAAACTGCAGTTCACAGGTCATTTAGTGAAGTCAAACTGTAGTTCACAGGTTAATTACAAAGATCAAACTAGTTTACAGATCAGTTACCAAAGTCAAACTGCAGTTCACAGGTCATTTAGTGAAGTCAAACTGTAGTTCACAGGTTAATTACAAAGATCAAACTAGTTTACAGATCAGTTACCAAAGTCCATTAGCCAAGTCTTTGACATTCTATGATAATATATTTTTAAAAAAAACATACATTTGCAAACATACGTACACGTACACATGCAAAGCCATTGCAGTTGTTTCAGAGCTGCTTCAGAATAAATTCCTGAGTCAACTTGTGCCTAGTCTTTGCTTTTTGCATTGTACTTAAGCAGGGATATCACTAGTAATCATTGGTTAAATTGCTATGGACAATTGTGCGTATGTTAGTTCAGTTTAAGAAATTTTCATGAAAACTGTAAGAGAGTTAATTAATATTCAAAATTGTTCTTACACTGCTCATAAGCTATAAGAAAATATACAAATGCAATCATTTGGTACTGCTTATCATGTGAAATTCATGTCAAGAATGCTATGTCTGAAGTTGTTGAAGCTACTTTAAACTTAAAACAGCACTCGTACATCACAAAAATATATTGTATTGCATCTTTATCCAAAGCATTCATATATCACAAACCTCTTTATATTGCATTTTAATATATTCATTTGTGTACAATTTCATGCATGGAAAATGTCCAATGGTAAATAACAAATGAAAGCTGTGAGGGTGTAAGTCGGGTTGCCCTTTATTACATTTCTAATTTTCTAGTGTCAAATAAATTGTTTCACAATTTGAAAAAAAATTACATTGGGTCTGAACTAGCAGTTACCAGCTTAGAACATCCAAATAAAAACTTTACTAGAAATAAGTACACTAGCTACAAAAAATAGAGCTGAATTATTGTAAGATTGTATAACTACAATAATGTGTCACTTAAGAGTGTTTTAACATCTTTCAGTGCCAATAGCAGCAGAACTTAAACACACTCATTTAAACTAATATCACTGTAGATAAGAGAATAATTCTTGGACAAGAATATTGAGGTTTAAGCACACATTGTGTTTATATGAGCACAGTAAAATAGCTGAGTGCATGAGAAACAAAAGCTTCCTATGTTGGTTGCAGTGTGCCTGTCACAGCTTGACTGAGCATTCAGACATTACTTACAGACTTTTGTATTGTCACTGTATGGTGTTTGAACACATGCATTTCTTATGCATCATGCCATTTATGGAACACTGAAAGTGATTACATTCTTTTAAAAAAAATTATTAACAGTTAAACAGACAATTTCATACTTATGTATATCACACATGAAAATCTTCTGTGTGGTGTTTAATAATACCTGTGTGTTTAGTAACCTTGCTCTTATTGTAAGCACCCTAGATGTTGCACTTCCTCTGTTGTGATATTATTGTCAAGAAAATAACATGCAATATGAAATGTGGGAGGGGAAACTATAATTTAGCTTGCCAGTGTAGTTATTTAGAAGAAAACAAAATGTAGCAAGCCATGAAAAAGTGTATGATTTCACTGGGTATGAAAATAATAAGGTCTGACTAAAGGTCTGAAAATAGTTAGGCGAAGTAAAGTGAATTATGAAAATTATTTATAATACGAGGAGAAAAGTGTGCCCATAGTACAGCTTCATTTGTGAGCACAGACATCTTTTTTTTTTTCTGCATATCCTTTACAGGACATCGCTGTCATTACCAGCATTTTACCGCTGATTTCTTGGCAAGATTACGCTCAGTAGTTTGCCATTGTTGCTGAGCGGCCAGCTCACTTATCCCTTAAGTTACCAACGCGGCAAGAACCGCTTTCAATTCTTGCACACTGTGTTGTCCTACGAGGATAAACAGGATTACGGAGTAAGTCGTTAAACTCCTAGGCCAGGGAGACCAGCACAGACACCTTAGAAGCCTTAAATAGTAATTAACTGTCAGTCTTTACATCTTCCAACCTAAGGTTCCTTACGGTGTTCCTATGTGTACACATTATGTTACTTTCTAAAACAAGGCCAATGAAGCACATCATGGGAGATCAAACCATTTGATCAATAGGTGTGCTCCTACTCTACCACTGAGATACCTAACACCTGTCTTGTGGAAGCTTGAGTGTGATGTGCTGCTCACCTAGTATCGCTTTAAAAAAAAAGTCGCTTAAAAGTCGACAGGGTCGACTTCATTGCACCGGGTTTTAACCCATATGGCTCAGTCTCTTTCCGCAGCATGGAAAGCATCGCACCAAGCATGAACTCCGTAGCTCTAGCGATGACCCAAAGGAGTCTTAGAAAAATTTAACTTGTGAACCGAAGGACGCGGCCTGGAATCGAACCCACAACCTTCAGAGCCAGAGTCAAACGGCTTGACCACTTCGTCACAGAGACTCCGCCTAGACTCACCTAGTATCATGCAACAATGACAGAGGGATCAACCCTTGTGTCTTCACTGTAGTAAATTGGTTTGCTACTACTCTACCACTGAAATACCTGAAACCTCAAGCATGTGGAAGAGGCACTGGGTCTGATGTCCTGGTCACATTGTGGCATGAATGAATGACATGTGTTTCATGAGGGGGTCATGCCTTGGGTCTATTTTTGTTTGCGCTCGCTTGCTTTGAACTCAAGCGTAGTCCATACACACTATTTCTAGTAGTGCTGGTCTGAATTTTGCGTGTGGATTAGCTTTCCCTATTATCAGTGTTCCATGCCATCAAGAGAACCCACTCAGAATTCAGAAGTACTTGTAATTTACGTCCCCAAGTCAAGGACGATAGGTCAACATTTTAGTCCAACTGTCTGATGTAGGGGTTGAACGCCTTACTTCGGCATCAGCACACCAAATGCTTAAAAATACACATTCTTATCCATTCAGCCATGCTGACCTACAACCTTGGGTCTGATCTACTGGTCACTTTGTGGCATGCGATAATGACATGTGTTTCATGAGGGATCAAACCTTGGGTCTCTTATTCTAGCCCTGTACAGTTAATAAATATGTCACCAAGATAGCTGAAATGCTGGTTACATTGCAGTGGACAGCAATAACAGATCTAATACACAGCAGTCAAATGTGGAATGGTACTGATTATGGTCGTCACTAAGAAGAAGGAAATACCACAATGTAATATACAAGTAAATGGGAATATTCTTTAACAAGTGAATCGGTACAATTATCTCGGACCAGTCATAACATTTGATGGGAGATGCCTTGAAGAGATTAGAACAAGAATCGCCATGTTGAAGGCAACATATTGCAAGATGAAAAACATACTGACCAATGAAAAGATGTCATTTGCAACGAGAAAAAGAGTGTTGAGTGCTACATAGAATCTGTGCTTTTGTATGGATCTGAAGCGTGGACAATCAGCAGTCAAGCTGAAAAACATTTGATGGCTGTGGAAATGTGGTTTCTGAGGAAAATGCAAAGAATACCATGGACAGGCAGAAAAACCAGTGACCAAGTCCTACAAGAAACAAATCAAAACCGTAAACTGATTAGAGAAATTAGACATAGTCACAATTATTTGGACACATTATGAGAAGAAATAAATTGGAGAACTTGGTGACAACTGGCAAGATCGAGGGGAAGAGAACAAGGGGAGGGCAGAGAAGTAAATACCTGGAAGGCTTGGCCATGTGGCATGATCGAGATAGGAACACGGAGCTGATCCACGATTCTGGTGATCGAGTGAGATGGAAAAACATGACCGCCCACACTTACCGACGTGGCACATGATGATGATGACTGAAATAAATAAAAACCTGCCTGTTGGATAGCTAAGCAACATATGATGAAGTCATAAATAAAAGTAAACAAAGGATGCTTTACCAAGTCTAGAAATGTTAGGTTATATGAAGGTAGTCCCTTATGTTAATAGTTCAATCAGCACTTGATAGGTGATGTTATCATGCCAGCTGCCTTTATTTCCCAAAACATCTGCTGGTACTATTTTATGCTGGACTGACCTGGGAGCCCGGATCCGTTAAAAACCATCTCCGTCTCTAGGATTATTCAAACACGACTGCTGAGCTGGAAGGCAAGCATGCTAAGCACCAAGCTAGAACATCTTCAATGAAGCCATGAATCTGTATGTGTCAAAATTAGATGCAAGAACTTGGTGAGAATGAGGTTTTTCAGATACAAAAATAGATGTGATGCACATCAGTAGTTCCACAGAAGTGAGCAAGGTCATAATTTTAAAGACACGGCTTAGCACAGAGTTACAACATACCTACACTCTAAAGGCAGGACCACTTGTGAGTGAAGCTGGAACTGACAAAATGACAGGAATACAGTTTAAGTTGCCCAGTATATGATGAACAGAGAAAGCATCTTTGGCACAATTTTCCTGGAGAGAGAATAGAGATGCTGACAACTTCAAGCTGACTACTGCTTTGTTTAAACATATTGATATCTGTAGCAAAATGTGCTGACCCAACAGTCAATAAACAGCACACACTAATACTCAGCACACATTAGCAATCACCCAGAACAGGAGAACAGTACATGCATACTCATACACACTCATTGTAGCATTAGCTGGCTGAGAGAGGCTGGGCATGATTTGAATCAGCTTTGTTAAATAGTGAATAAAACATGTTATCATTTAACAAGGTTCGCATGCGTCATCTGGGAAGGGTGGGTGGTGTCAAATAAATACATTTGTAAATACCCATTTTTGTTATTTTGGTTTGCAGCAGTTTTCTGATGTCTTAATTTAGCAGTTGAAATCTATTGTTACCTAATGTTTTGGTCAGTAACGATGTTACAATTATGTGGATTTGTAGTCTCTCAGAGAACAAGTTTTCAGAAAACTGCAGTAAAATAAAATATTATTTACAAATTGAAAATTGAATTGGGTCTCAAATCTAATCTACATCTCTGATAGGAAGTAATGTAGATTATATAACTAAGTAATTCAATAAAATTGGACATTGTCCATGCATTTCTTATACCCACAATATTGTTCATGCATTTATTATTGCCCACATTAACCTTACGTTTGCATATAGAAATATATGTTTATACACCCTTCTGTGTAATACATAATTTTCCCATTCCTGTGATACCATTTCACCATGCATTGATTGCTTTTGCAATCTATTATACATTTCTTTGTGAGTAAAATAGAACCTCAAAGTGAATCAGCTTGTCTTGAAGTGACTTTGGTGTCTGGGAGTGATATATTTTGGAACATTTGATTGTGTATAACCTAAGTACATAGTGAGAAATGGCCCTGACATTATGCATGCTGAAGCATTACTTATTATTGTATTAGTTTAGCACAGAACGGCTCTGTAAAAATAACAGACAAGTAATCTGACACATGGAAAACAAGAACCTGCACTCTTGCATACAAGTGTAATAGTGAAGTCCATGCTCATGTTTATACATGTTGAGGACCTGGTGTTAGGCCCGCATTGTCATGACATGTTATATTATTAGTGTTATGCCATCTGCCTTCACTTTCTAAGAGAATTCTTAGGCTGGGGTAACTGCAGAGCTGTACTGGTCAACTTCAATCCTGCCCCCCTCAGTTCTAATCCCCTTCAAGCAGGATGTTTTTGGCATGACATGACTCTGAGGTTGCACCAACCTCATGAGTTAGGTGCCACAATATTTCCTTGAGAGAAAGGAGGCTGAAATGATGCTGACCACATCAATTGAGATAATTAAACTTCTTATGAGCCATTCACAGTGTACAGAAGTTAGTCAGAGACAGCAGACTAGTGAGGAATTATATGGAAGCTGCATAGGTGTGGTTTTAATAGAAGAATTATGAGAACACTGTGGACAGATAAAAAACATAATAAGCATAATGAAGATATCCTAAAAGAAGTTAACTCACAAAGAGAACCGGTCGCATCAGTAGAACACTGTCCACTTTTTTGGGCACATCATGACAAAGGGAAAGCTGTAGTACATTGTGACAACAGGAAAGTTGTAGGGGAGAAGAGACAGGGGAGACAGAATAAAAGCTTCACAGTTTGATATCTTGACATGGAACAATATCAGCATCAGAATTGGCAGTACATGAGAGAGAAAACTGTGGACATGACTAATGCCATGCGGCATGGGCTATAAAGAGAAGAATATCTCCAATATAGCATGCAGGCTGGTCCTTGTTCTTTTGATTAAGTGTACTTTGGGATGGCTGCTGCATCGGAGGACTGAGTTCACATGGGAAGAATACCCACTGTGCAGTGAAGTCATTTGACAAAGCTTAACATAAAAAATAAAAAAAAATAAAAGAAAGGACAAGTTAACAGTAGCTATGCAACTTTGAAATAATTATTGTTTGAAGAAATGGGATTTATTTGTTGCAAACTTGATCTGTGCTTGTTTAGGAGAAAGTGGCAAAAACTGCTTGCATGTCGGCTTGTCAGCACATTGCTTCCAGGCTGATGGCCTTGTTACTTGACAGTGAAATCAAACAGATGTCCATGGGAGCCCTGCAGCAGTTCAACTTGGATGTGATGCAGTGTGAACGTAAGTTTGTCATCAGCTAGACTTCTGTTTGTTGTTAAACACATTCACAAGTATTTCTTCATCAATGCTGTCTGTTAGCCAGACTAGTATCAAAACATAAAATAACACAAAATAATGCAGCTCAACAGATCACAGTTACGGAAAACAATGAATGTTGCTGTGACTAGCCTTCATCACCAAACAAATACATAAAACACAACTTATAAACATGGGGAAGACATGACAGTGGCTATGTGAAGGCATAACTGAATAAGAAGAATGGAAAGATGAAACAAATGAGAACAATGAAAAAAAAGGACAAAATGTGCTACTTATCTCAGAATCCCACCTTCTCTGCTGGAATGGAGGTGAAGAAATGCCTTGGGCAGTATGAAGCTCACCCTGACACTTCAGTGTTTCTGCACCTGTAAAGCTTCTAGAAGAAGACTGGTTAACTAAATTATTGTGTGTGTATAAAGTGCTCATGTAATAATGTAACTATTCAGTGGACTTCCAATATGAATAATTAAATATGCAAGAAATGGGTGTTTGAGAGAGTAGACTATTGCATATATTTGTATTCTTCTTTGTCCTTTTCTTTGCCAACCCTGTTTGGCCCTTTCAACATCAGGTACTCAATTGTAAACTCTTTGTAAAACTTATCTTTGATCGATTGTGGTAAAGAAAGGGGACTTTGGCTTAGCATATAGTGAGATGTATAGTTTCATAATTCCCTGACATACCGAGTTGAAGGTTCAAAATCAGCTGCGGGGTATTTGGAAGTAGATTGCTTTGCATCAATTTCTATGGTATGAGGCATTGGCTTTTTAGGAAGCAATGGTAAACTACTGAACTAAACCACAAACAGCCAATAAATGCTGGGGTTGATTGCAACATCCTGTAAAGGACATGCAACTAAATTTTGTTTAAACAATGAAGAGAGTGATGAAGGACTGATTGCTCATATTTCCATCTTGATACCCAGGATGGTCCACATCTGGGGCTTATGGGATGAGGTGACTGAAGTTTATGGGACTAAGGGGTCATATGTGACAACTTATTTGTTTGTTGGACAGTTTCTTGTTGTTCTCCTTCGCAGAATTTGCTGCCTCTGAACCTGTGCCTGACTCCAGCGATGGAACCCTTCAGATGGCCTTCACAGATCTGCGACAGGTCAGTCAGTTAGTTAATTAGTTAGTCGAAAGATCATCCTCATTGCACATTGAACCATTCAGTCCATAAGTGCTCGGATCCTCTCCTCAGCAAATCCCGCAGCGTGTAGCAGCTAACGACACCAGTTCTGTGTTGGTTTATCAATCTTCTTTGGCTTCCTGCGTAGTGTTCTTGTTTGCCCACCCCTCTTTTAATTTGCTGTTCTCACATTCTGGCCATGGTTGTAGATTCACAGTCATCACTTGGTTCACGCAAAAGTCTTACTTCTCGTAGAGCATTCAGATTGTCAGCCTGGTCCTTGGCGCGTCCGCCCTCCACCGTAGCCTCACCTGCGAGCTTGTCAGCCCGCTCATTTCCTTGTACTCCCGCATACCCTGGCACGAAGATGAAACTAATCTTTGCCAGCCGAGACCGCTCCAGAGGCAGCAACCATTCTCTTCGGATCGACCCCTCCTCTATCCTCTTGATCATGCTCATTGAGTCGCTAAGGAAACATGCCCGAGTGAATGTCTGTGTCTCGAGCCATGTTATTGCTTTATTTACTGCCACGAGTCCTCCTTCACAATTTTCCTCCGGCCCAAGCCGTAAAGGCCCATGAACTTCTCACATGTCGGACGACCGACCCATCTGTGTAGATGACAGCATCACCGTCTAGCGAATTCTCGAAAATCAACGCTTGTACTTCAGCCTCCACAGCAGCCGGATTTTCTTGTCTGCATTTTCTATCTAGTTGGATGCAAACTGAAAGGGATGTGCAGAAATCTGTTGGCACTTGTACCCACTCCTTGCCAGGTTCTAAGTCCTCAAGTGAACACACCTGTTAAAGAATGTCTTCGGCTTGACCCATCCACGGCCGTCCTCTTTTTAACCTTCTGCCCTTCACTTTCATAATTTCACTATGCAGTGGATGTTGTGTGTTTGTGTTAACTCTGAGGTAGGCGCGTGCTCTGCAAACTTGTATTAAAATGATGGATCTAGCACCTTATGTCTGATACACCTTACAGTGTGTGAAAGGTTCCTTTACTTTATATTGTTAAAACTTGAACCTAAAATCTTGCTGCAGTTAGTAAAAAGGTCAGTCAGGCTTTGTGTAAATCATGGGTGGGGAACTTCTTTTCTGCCAAGGGCCATTTGGATATTTATAACATCATTCACCTATCATACACAATTATCAGCTTATAAATTAGCCTGTATTTGGTCAAACATTTAATTAACTCATCTCTGTTGTGATGGATGGAATTGCTCCTCTTTGGTGGGACGTGTGATCTTAGCTGGTGTTGATGATGTTGCTACTCGCAACTGCTTCTCCAGGTTTGCATCGGTCAGTTTGGAGTGCAGTCGACTCTTTGCGGTGGTAAGTTTGGAAAAGAACTGCTACAACTGAGGTTGTTGTACTAAGAATATGTGCCTATCCCATTATTTACTCTTATGTCCTGTCTATCTCATAATGGATCTTTCTTTCGTGCCTCTCAAAATTTATTATTATTATGATTCGCTTAATATACATGTTTCTATGAAATAAAAGCTCACAGATTTATTGAATTTTGAGTCCCACCTGAGTTTGCCTTGGTAGGGCCAGATCAAATGATTTTGTGGGCCTTACATGGCCCACAGGCCAGACGTCCTCTACCCCTGGTATAAATAATGTGCTGTCCTCAATGTTGAAACTCTATTCCTATTTTAACTCATACAAATATTATGCTTATTCTTTTATCCTTGAATTAATTTAGCTGTTTGCGTGTATTATAAAGTGAGTGTTTTATTGAGTACATAGCTGAGTGTCTTTCAAAGGCATGCTTTAGTATTGTGAGTAGTGACCAGTGCCTTTGGATACTTTAGGACTGGGAGACCCAGAGAACTGGGGACAGTTTGTGTTTAGCTATGTCATGTCTTTGATTTGTTGTAAGACACACAGTTAGAATAAGTATGTTAATTTTATGCCTCTTCGTTGATAGTTGCTAGACTTATTCATCAACTGGGACTGGTCGGTGTATCTGGCCGACTTTGGCAAGCCACAAGCTAGGTACTTGAGGGTGCACAGGCACACAGCAATTAACCTATTGAAAAAGTGAGTTTCTGTTGAAACATTTGTTTATACTGTCATTGTTAATTCCTTCTTTGCAATTCTTGACTTTTAGTTGTTGTTTTTTTTTAATGACACAAGAAATCCATATTAGTTTTAACACTAAAAATGGGAGCTGCAATATCATAGTGGCTAGATACTAACCTGCTGACCTAGTTATCATTGGTTCAAATTTGTATCGAGCCTGATTTTTAAAATGTACCTGGGCTGCCTAGTTGACCTGGCCTAAAATGGGTGCAAAGAAATGTCTTGGAAAGTGGAAGTGTAATAATGACCACATCCGCCTGCATTGCCGATTGGTCTTTAAAATGATGGATCTAGCACCTTATGTCTGATACACCTTACAGCAGTGGTTCTCAACCGGTGGGGAATTCCCCCCCAGGGGGGAATTTTAGGGTTTCCAAGAGGGGAATGAAGACCATTTCAAGATTGCGTTAATACAAAAACCGATTACTTGATATTGTTTTTCCCTTCATACTTTACTTTTATGTACGTTTCATTCTTCTAAAATTCATTGTATAAAGTAAGTAGACCCACAAATCATGTTTTATGTGGATGTCTAGACTTGTTTTAGTATATGCTATTAAACTTACCTTCCATTTTTACGTATACTGTGTAGGGGTGGGGGGATATTTAGATAGGAAATATGAAAGGGGGGGGAATGACGTTCTGAAAATACGGTGAAGGGGGGCACGGGCCAAAAAAGGTTGAGAACCACTGCCTTACAGTGTGTGAAAGGTTCCTTTACTTTATATTGTTAAAACTTGAACCTAAAATCTTGCTGCAGTAAATAAGCCAGACCTGTAGGCAGTTTTCATTATTCTCACCTTATGTTTATCTTTCTTGAATATTGCTAGGTATGTTAGTAAAATATTCAGTTAAAAAAATATACCCATGTAGTTGCATGGATCTTGAAAACTGCAATCCAGTGATGCCTCATTCAAGTTCCTATGCCACTTCTAAATGGAAATATAAATTTTTGTAAAAAAATTACTGGAAGGTGGGAGCTGGGCGGCTTAGTGATAAGTGCGCGTATTTGGCAAGGGAGTGGCCAGGTTCAATCCCCAGCAGATGCAAGATGTTTTCCCCTGACAAGTACGACTTTGGGATCAACTTGGCCTAATTAAAATTGGCCTAATCACATCCAGCCATATATACTGTGCTGAATCATGGTCTGGTGACATCTGAATAAGTCTGACTGCAAATGTGAATTTCCAGTACAGCCTTGCCCACCCTCCTGGTGTCTAAGCTTGGAGAGGAAGGAGGAGAGCTCTGCTACACAGACCAGGTCTGGAGGAAAGTCCACACCAACCTGACTGTGATCAGTGCAAACCCTTTCTAGGGCTGAGATGACCTGGCAACCAATGAGTTATTTCTGGGGATTCACAAACCATTGCAACACATGATGCATAAGGACACTGTAACTGTTAAGAAAACTAGATTGTGTCTCACTTCAGTAGAAACTGCAATACAACATAGAATTGTGTCTCTTGCATGCATGCTTTTTAAAAATCCTTTCTTGAAAACTATAACTTGCAAGTTTATGCTAGTCAATGCTTGTGTCTCACTTCAGTAGAATACTGCAATACAACATGCAATTTAGTCTCTTGCATGCATGCTTTTAAAAAATCCTTTCTTGAAAATTATAACTTGCACGTTTATGCTAGTCAGTGCTTTCTTAGAATCTGGTAATTATTTTAAATGTTCAAAAGGAGGAGCGGCTGTCCGAGTGGCTAGAACGCCGGACTCTCCTCCGGGAGACCCGGGTTCGATCCCTTGGTAAGGTGTTTCTGTCGGGGGCAAAAAGAAAATCCTAACCTGCACAGTTCGCGGCGACTGCACTAGTCAGGCGGCCTTAATTCCTCGGGCTCAAAGACCCCTCTGCCATACACCGCAAGGTACTATATTGGCAGTAAATGGCAGTGGCAGTTTAAATGTTTAAGAAAAGTCTTAAAGGCAAGAGGATTTGCTTCATTCCAATGGGTTTTATCCCATGTGGCTGGGTACCTTTCTACATGGCGGTCTAACAAAAGTGTCACACAAAGCATGAACTCCGTAGCTTCAGTGATGACCCCCAAGAGTCTTCAAGAAAACTGTACTCGTGAACCAAATGATGGAATTCTGAATCGAACCCACAACCTTCGGAGCATGGGGCAGGCAACTTAACCACTTCATCATGGAGACCCCTGTCCCAGCATCATCCATCCAACCATTTTCCCTTCTCATGACCACTTTTAGTTTCAAACCTGTCTTCTAACTTTGATTTGAATTAGTTTGACTATGTTTAAAATGGCAGTTTCTTGAAACTTAACAGAAGTTGTGTGTCAATTTTGGTTTCCATAAAATGTTATGATTTATTATTTCAGGTTAAATAATGCAGACAAGAAGAAGAATAATCTCTTTACATCCTTGAAGAGGAATGAAAGAGACAAAAAGAAGCTCATAGACACAGTTCTGAAACAGCTGGAAGTTCTGGAAAATGGTGCTGCTTAGTGACCTTATCTGTTCTTATGTAAGGCCATAATGAATATTTATGAATGCTCATTCGAACAGGAAAATGGATTGCTGATGTAAGCAAATGAATGTACAATTTACACATTTGTTCATACTGTCATTATTGCATTCTGAGTTGCAATGCAGCCAGATGTAATATGTAGAACTAAGACTACCATAATCCTTGACTTGTTCTTGCAGACGGAAGTCTTTTGAGTCTACTGTGATCCTAGTGTGGATTAAATAATATGTCCAGGCATAATCCTAATGGTGCTGGGAAATCTGGCTATCGTTCCTGTCACATGACTACATGCAGTTCTAAACTGTAATTAGAAAGAAAAAAATCCAAGGATGAGTGCTATTGATTGAAGCCATTTGCCATATATTCATGAGATATCTTTGCATTCTTTTGCTCAGGGTAATATGAAAGCCACGCCAATACTGTTATTTGTAACTGTTTAAATTGGACGTTGGTTATGCTAGTCATGCATACTGTAGTCACTGGAACTGTAGGAACAATTTATGAAATATGAACATGTACAGTTTCATGTTAATGACATCAGAAACGTTGTTCCTACCTCACATTGACAAATATTGCCCAGCATCGTCCGTTTTCATTCCATTAAAACATTGTTGTTTGAGTGTTTTAGTATTAGATATGAATATAAGCTGTGTTAATGATTATGAACCCATTTTCCAGATACACGGGCAATAGTTTCAAATCTTTCAGACCCATAGACAAAGTTCCCTTTTTGTGAGACTTTGAACAGTCTTTTCCCATTTTTCAGACCAATAGATAATAATTCCCCATTTTTCAGACTTAACAGACAGTAGTCCCCCATTTTTGAAACCTACAATTTTCTCCCTGTTTTGTGACCCATAGAGAGTACTTCTCCATTTTTCAGATCCATAAACAGTGGTTTTGCATTTTCCAGATTCAAAGACAGAAGTCTCTCATTATCTTAGTTGCCCATATTTGAGACCGTAGACGGTAGTTCCTTATCTACTTGTTGGCGCCAGTGGCTACGTGGTGGTTAATGTTAGTTTCACAATACCCAACATACCACATCGAGGATTCACAGTCATCTGCAGGTGATTGGAGAGCAGATCATTTTGTGTTGATTTTAGTGGTATGAGCATCGGTTGTTCAGAAAGCAATGCCAAACTACTGTATGTCAAATTGCTTAGAAAATCATATAAATAGGCAATAAATGCTGGGGTTGATTGCAGCATATTGTAAGGGACATGGAAAAACCTATTTGACTCTTAATTGAGGACCCTGTGGACCGGAAAACAACAAGTGGCATGTGTCAGCTTCACAAGAACAGCCTCAATTAACAGAAAACACTGCCCTGGATTAGCAAGCCAAAACAACATAGGCAAGAGGAAATTAATATGTCTACATACAGCATAATAGTGTGTGAACCTATACAAAAAAAACTTCAATATGGAAAGTGTTTAAATGCAAGGTGCTTATTGAAGACATTGGCAGATCCAGAAATGAGATTCTTTTGACTTTGTTGTAATGCTTATTAGCTGACTGAATTGTTGCAGCGTCATATGTTAATTGTGACTGTTTTTATGCAAAGATGACATGCTCCACATTTTGGTTTTCTGTCCATTCATGTGTGGATTCTTGCAGGAATATTATCTGGCATTAAACACAGAAGACATATATTATAGGTTGCACAATTTACTGCCTGGCATATTTGACTGCATCTCGTCTTATCAGGTGCATACTCCAGATTTATATATCATTTGAAGTGAATAGATGAATCATATTTTGGCTGAAGTGTATACACACATGGTTTTTGTGTTTAAATTCACTAAGATAATACTTTGTATTGAAAGTGAAATGTGATAGATCACAAATATATGATAGGAGTGATTGCAGGTGTGAGGATTTACTTAATGTGAGGATTGAATCAATATCTGCTAGACTGAAACATGGCAGTTGTATTTGATCTTGCTTGATTGAGGTTTAATGCTTGGAACAATGATGGGTAGGATAGATGGTGAGGAAAGGAAGTGGTCACGTTACTTCATAATTCTATACATGTGTATGGGCATTCCCAGATTTCACACCCGTTTATGTATGCTATGGGATTATCAGTTCTAAACCTTACCTTGTACTTTAAATTTTCAAAGTATGTGCATTCTCTCTCTCTCTCTCTCTCTCTCTCTAATGAAACAACTCTTCCCCCCACCCCACCCCCTCTTCCTCCTGTTCCTATCTCTCCACTTCACTCCCCCTCTCCTCAAAAAAGATTACTTATGTTCAACGTTTTGACAATATTCATCAATATGTTTGTAAACATTATGAGATGCATACCAATGAGTATTGGGCTGCCTTCTACATTCATAGTGGCTATTTGTTGTTTGTCTGTGTATTTATTCTGAATTCTTTGTTACCATTTTAACACGTGGTGATATCTGTTTTTTTCCACCAATTCAGTAGTTATACACTGTGCTTTTAACTAACGTAAAACAAATGTACCTGTTTGTATGCACTATGTGCATGTTGGGAATATGCCGCGTGACTCGTATTTTCAGCCTCCTAAGGTGTACGAGGCATAATATGGTCAGTAATACATGATCATCTTTACTGTCCTAGCTAGCGTTAGGTGGTTGCACTGATCATGTAATGAGCAGGGTCGGACCAGGGATCAACATGATACCCGCATTCATCATCCGCTAAGAGAGTGAAAGACTGGCCACCTAACCCCTCCGTGTATCCAGGTCTACAAAATGTGATGGTCCTATCACATGACAGACCCTAGCAGGAAACTGCTTCGGGACCGGGCTGTTTGGTGTGTGTTTTGTTTTACTGTCTACATCTCTGATATCTCATTGTTTGAGACTGGGTCGAACCCTTAGATATACTGGTTCGAAAAGACAAGAAAAAACACAGCCCTACCACACCTTGCATCCAACCCAGGGTCAGTTTTGTTGGTAGGTGAGTATGACTGATGCACCACCATAACTGTTTCGCTTGGAACTACTAAAGTGTAAAATTAGCATATTGTAGTTTTGGGCCACATACTTCAACCGATGTCTCTGGCATGGCATGTTCTTGTCTCACACAGGGAGCAGCCAGTGTAATTTTGTTATACTGAAGTGATATCAAGTCTGAGAATTTCTTGATCAGCTCAGCTTTGTTGAAAATATGCATGAAAGCAAATGATCAATTTCTACTGTGACTACTACGATGGTGATACATTTTGTAAATATGTTTGAGTGTATATGTGTGTGGAATAGAGAGACTAAGTGATAGAGAAAATTAGTATCTCTGAGGTGTGACAGTTTTCATTGATTTGTATGTGGTGTGTGTGACAGGTAAGGTTTCAAACAGAAATTTAATTGAGTATGAATAGTAATGTGACAGTGATTAAGGTATTTGTTGACTGTATATTATGTTGATAGAGGAGAAGTTTTAGTTCTATGTCATTTAGAGTATGTTTTTTTGTTGTTGCATATCCTATTTACAGGATATAACTGTCAACACAAGCACTGCTTTTGTTGTTTTCTTGGCAAGTTTACGTTCAGTAGTTTGCCATTGCTTTCTAAACGACCGGCTCCCCTACCAACACATAACACAACGCGACACCGTCTGCTGCCAAATCGGTCACAGCTGCATTTGAACGCCCGGTAAGCCTTTGGCCACGAAGACCAGCGATTAGAGTATGAATATGGCAATTATGGGTACATGTGTAGGTGTGTATGACTGTATGTATGATATGAGAAGAGACTGAATGCACATTTTGAATATGAGTATTAATATAATGCATGTGCGTGTATATTTGTTGATAGTATGCCTGTGAGTCTTGTTTTCTGCATGTACTTGTGGCTGTGTTGATTGGTTAAATATATGTATTGTATGTATGTGCTTGTGTTGACTGGTTCTTGTGGGTGTATGGTGATTCTCATGGTCTTGGGTGTATGTTGATTCACATATGTGTACACTGTATGCACTCCTGTATGTGTATTGACCGTGTGTATGTGTTGAATGCATGAACATATGGGTTTATCTTAACCGCATATTTCTCTTGGAAGCAGATTATGTTGTAGTAACACAACATTGAACATAAATAATATTTAAACACAGAAACCACCAACAGTATGTTGCATGATTTATTGCCTGGCATATTTCGCTGCATCTCGTCAGGTGCATACTGCAGAAATATGTATCATATGAAGGGAATAAATGAATTGTACTTTGGCTGAAATACTCATAAACAGTCACAAATACTTTTTGAACGTGGAACATTTGTTATCCCCATGGTATTCTTATTGTTTGTGGCGTCTGTGATTAAATTAACTGAGCGAACACAGATAATAGTATAACACTTTGGTTTGTGGTACCTGAATGCATTCTGCCTGGCAGACAGTATATTTGAACACTTCAGCTGAACATTAGTAGCAGTACTATATGGGTATGTGTAGCTTGTATGTACTGATGTATGTGCATTGAATGTATGTATTCATTCTGTTTGTTAAGTGGGCTTGTTTTAGCTCACAAACTGAATGTAAGTAGTAATGCAAAACTTGTCTTTCATCTAAATGTGCTTGTTGTGTGATATTTTATACATTTTGTTACTTTTGCCATTGTGTACATCTAAGGTGTGTAAGGAATGTTCATGTTTGTTTTTCTGTGAAGCTTCTATATTTCAAATTATGCTTGCTGTTGTGCCAGAGGTCTGGCTTTTCATTATCTGATGCTGTACAACACAAAGAGTGGAAAACATTTCTGTTCATGTCTTCTTAATTTCATGATCACTGACTGAAATATGATTCGCTTACAAGTATCTAACTTCACTGGCTTGCCAAAGGACCCTCCTCCACACCTTGAGGTGTATGAAGCATATTATGCTTGCCTGTTTTTTTTTATGTAGAGTTATCTGCATTTGATGGATGCTGTGGCCAATGACATGCCCATCACTTTTACTTCACATAACATTTCCTGCTGCACATTTGCATAGTGTCCAATGAGTTAAAATAAAGATAACTGAATCTGCGGTGTAGAAGAAATTCACATTGAAGATACCAGCACTGAATGGGCATTTTTTAAAATTCACGTAGTTGTTTTATATGCATCTTTATGAAAATAAAAAACTATAGCTGATAATTAGTGTTGCTGTAAACTTTAAAAAAAAAAAAAAAAAGCTAAGATTCTTAGAAATACTAAATGATACTTTAATATAATGGTGTAGAAGCATAAATACAGATCACGATTTTCGTTATTTTCATGTGCACCATGTGATTCTCCATGTAACCTAGTTGTTATTATTAATGTATACACTTGTTTTTTTTCTTCACATAGACAATTTAGGGTAACTTGTTTTAAAGTTAGGGTACAAAAAAAAAAAAAACTTGCAGTAATATTTTTCCATAGGAATGTATTTAAATAATCACATGAAAATATTGGTAATGAGTTTTGATTTCCTAGTTGCCATGTCTGGGCTTTGTAAAGAGTTGAAAACAAAATCAGCGAATTATTCACTATGGTATTGCACAGTATGTGTTTTATGTAATACTTGTTTCTTTTAATGTAATGTTGACTGATATTATACAATATTTATTTCCTCACTGATGTTACTGCAGTGTTCTTGCCCATTTCTATTTCAGTGTTCTGTTCTGTGCCATTTCTTTCACTAAGCTTACATTTGTTGTTTGTGACCTTGTAGCCTATTCTGCTTGCTCCTTCTTTGTGACAAAGTCTGTTAATTATCTGCAATAATGAATGTTAATAAACCGTGATAGTAGTCTGCAAGGACCATCTTCAGCACATTTTAACCTGTCCTTTAATGCTCTGATAGCCTCCTGGCTAAATCATACAGGTATAGTGTGTTTTTTTGTTGTTGCCTCAATATAAAATTGAATATCTCAGTAACCAACTGATGGAAAATAATGAGATTTAGTATATAACCTTATCATTATGTCCACCCAACAAAAAAATTTTTGTTCTGGAGATTTTACAGCAGATTTCAAAGTTAGTTTATATGCGGTATATTAATTATGACTTAGAGATTACGTCCATGATTTTAACAGTATTACAGCTTCCCAGACACGTAACCGCATTTTTTAAAATTTTCACGTGATTTCCGTTTTGAAACAAACAGGGCGAAGATTCAGAGGTGTCTCCAAATGGGGGGGTTCTTTCATGAAACGTGATTATATAAATAAATTAGCTGACAAGGCCCGGCTTCTGGCTGGGATCTATCTAATCTATCTGTCTGTCTGCCTGCCTGCCTGCCTGCCGGCCCACCCACCGACCGACCGACCCACCCAGCCAGCCATCCACCCACCCACCTACCTTTCTGCCTACCTACCTACCTACCTTTCTGTCTGTCTGTCTGTCTGTCTGTCTGTCTGTCCGCGCTATTAAATATTGATAAAAGTTACTGGAAAAAACGTCAGGACCATGTGTTGAAAGAGGAAGAGGACTATTGGAGAAAGGATGGATTGAATTTTATGCAACCGAGAGCAATCATCAACCTACTGGAATCGTCCGACACAGATCAGATCGCAGACCTTAATCTACGTACACACTTACTGGGATATTTTGCTCCAACTATTCAGACGAATTGCAGGCCCTAAACATTACAGCATCAGCATCAGCTTAAGAAACAAGAAGGAAATGAAAAATAAGGTAAGAAATATATTCCTTCTACTTTCCTGTTAATTTACAAATTATTTACCCCGTGCCTCTAAATTCTCTGTCTTTACTAATATTACACATTGCACCCCTCTCGGGAATCTCCGTGGTGAAGTTGTCAAGCCGTCTGATTCGGGCTCAGAAGGTTGTATGTTCATTTCCGGGCCGCGTCCTTCATTTCACGAGTGCATTTTTTCTGAGACTCCCGAGGGTCGTCGCTGGAACTACAGAGTTCGTGCTTTGTGTGACTCTTTCCGCGCTGCGGAAAGAAACTGAGCCATATGGGATAAAAACCTGGTGCAATGCAGCCGACCCTGTCGATTTTAAGCTAGTTCTTTCATTGCACCCACATACGAATCCGGATACGCCTTTGTGTGTCAACAGAATTGACAAGTCTCACATTACCGTAAAAATAACTTCGTTAGCGAGAAATCACTAGTTGTTCAGCAAAAGATCAAAGGAATGTCGCTGCTTTCAATGATTTAAGTTGTTTTTGGACCTTTCAAAGACATATTCCTTGGGTGGGGGTAAATATAAGACGGCTGGAAAAATTTCATAACGATGCAACAGACAGTTTTCAAAATAATTGATCGTGAATGAAGGCAACCAAATGTGGACATACTATAGTTCTCACCTGTGTTTTACCAGGGCCCATAAAGGAAGGGAAGAATAACACTGTAACTTGCCATGCATGTCATAGGAGGCGCCTAAGGAAGTTTGGTGTGAGACTGGATACCTCATCCCATAGAAAACTAACTGCAGAATCCAGCCTGACTTGACAAACGATAGTTTGTAAAATGGAGTTATACCTCTCCATAGCACAAAGCTTGGGCTGGGTTTAGAGACCATGTGTTGCCCATGCGGCATGATCCATCTCTCGGCCTGTTTCGTTTACTCCAGAGGAAAGGTAACACCAATATGACTGGAACAAGACAAGCTGTAGAAGCGGCTGGATCAGCAAAGCAATGCTCTAACTGTCCGCCTGTCAGAGCTTCCATCTTAGACCAGTTACTGACCAAGGCTTAGGGCCTGGTCTGCCCTGCCTTGACATTTTGTCTTTAGGTAGCATTTCCATGCACTAGGCTAAGGCTTGTACCCTCCCAATTGCAGTCCTCTGCCCGAAGCCATTGGTACAATGTGAGGTGTCAGATTTGGTGAGCACCGCCCAACATCCGGTGCTAACCGAGAGCAGGTAGTACCGTATACTGTCATACAGTAGCTCAGTCATATCTGACAACATAATCCAACCAGTCATGAACAGTTCTATAAGGGGCTTGGTGTGAATGGGTTGAGGGTCTTTACTCCAGTGGGAGATGAAAGACAGCAGAAGAAGGATTGTCTCAAGCTAACAGAATCACATTGCAGTTATGAGCTATGTTACGAGTTGTGTTTTGTGAAATCTTCACTGCATACCTAACATCCTTGAAATATCTGTTTTTTTTATAAATTTAAAATAATTAATTTAAAGGCATACTGACCTAGTATCCTCTGGTAGCTTTGTGTGTGCCAGATTATGCATGATAAAAAGTTGAAGTTTTATTCTTCTCAAATTTTCTTTAAAGACTCCCAGATATATGGCTATGTTTGGTACTCACAAAATGTGGATTTCTAAAATGCTTGTCATCTCACTGCATGCTTTTGTGTGTATATCAGTATTCTGGCATATAGTGCTTTGTTTATCTGCACTGTATTAATGAAATTGCACTGTAATACCATTGTAAATTTCTTTTATAGGAGTATGTGCCAATATTTGTTACTTTGATTTAGGGATTCTTAACATTGAGGCATCCAGATCTGTCACACGTGTGGGGACCAGATAAACTTTGATTTAGGGATTCTTAACATTGAGGCATCCAGATCTGTCACACGTGTGGGGACCAGATAACTGTGGTATGGAAGTAGATTCATGATTCTGCGCTTTGATTACATAGCACAGATCTCACTAGGTGTAGCTATTTTCTGATTTGCTGTCCTTATATGAATAACGAAGACACAAACAATAGATTGCACGATTTATTGCCTGGCATATTTCGCTGCATCTCGTCAGGTACATACTGCAGAAATCACACAACTTACGTGAAATTAACTAGATAAATTCCTCAAGTTGAAATATACACATATTCGCACAGTAATGTCACTTATCTACCACGGTAACTTTAAGCTGACTAACATCTCTTTCTGTTTACACAATTCTGGCTTGCGTTGATAGATCATAATTGCTTCTGCAAATTTTAACAAGCGAGTATACACTGTTTCTGTGCAGAATTTAGTGAACTTCAAGTAGCCATACAAGCTCAATTCTTGGGTGACGTAGTAGACTGAACTGTGTGTGCGCTTCAAGTTGGCCAGCATGGATTGGGTTTCTTCTATCTGGTTTTTTGTCAGTCGTCTCAGGTTTTTTCTTGTCGGACATATTCTGTCGGTCCTCAGAGATCTGAAATACCGGTGAGGAAATATCCCCGTCCTTAGGCATTCCTCGAGAAATCTCAATCGACAATCCTGTAGCGATATTTTACACTTCAGCTTGAGTAATCCATCTAATCGCTTCACCGTTGGTAATGGGAGGCGACGTTTGAGAAATTCAAAACAATGTTTTCCCGTAGTGTCCTTATATGATTAGTAACTGGTGCTATGGCTTAGCCAGGACATACAGAGTTGAGGGTTTGAATTCAGCCGTGAGCGATTGGCAAGAAGTTTGCTTTGTATTGGCTTCGATGGTATGTGTCCAGGTGTCGGTCATTCAGAAAGCTGTAGCAGACTACTGTAGGTTTCAATGAGGAATGAATAAAATACGATGGGGTATGTTTAGTTAAGCCAAGTTGAAATTTACAAAACAATAGAAGTAGAAATCTGGTTTAAATTCAATATAAGTAAAATAAGACAAGTTATGATTTAGTGTAGTTAAACAGGTAGACATTGGTATGCATTAAATAGATTTGATATCATGGAGTGGATTGTACTGCTCTATTTCATCAAATTTGTGGCTCGGTACATCCAACTTCGACAAGTATTTTGTAAGGTTGGTTTCCCTAGCTTTTGACTGTCCCCAGTCTACCTACAAGGCAACAGGTTTGTATTTCTCTGCGTCTGGTTCCTCTCCTTCAACCTGTCAGGCATGGGAGACCTTACCAGTGGCTGCGTTACTGTCGGCATATCTCTTGGGGTCATTAGAACAATCAAACCTCTCTACTACTGTAAGATGGAGACACAACAGAGGGTAACAGGCAGACATTGGGTTCAAATTTTGTAACGGACAATAGAAAATAGATGCTGCATTTCATAATAGCAGAATAAGGAAGGCATGTGTTTGTAGACTTTCAAGTCTCAGAACACAGAAGATCATTACAAAGGTAAGTATGTAGCAGTTTTAGTTTTGTTAGTTTCATGTATGTTTGTTATGAAAGCCTTGTTGTGTAGTTCATCACACGCTGACTCTATGAAGCCTTCACTGAAAGCCAAAATCATGCTTGCACTGTCCCCACTGTCTGCTGAGTGCAATATTTTGCATATTGGTTCTCTGTGAGAACTGCTATATAAATATGCAGAACATATTTTCACATCATTCTGGTGCTATTTGTTTTCCCTTTCAAGGAAACCACATGGTAAATATATAATAAAATAATATACAAATGATGGTATGTCTGTGATCAGCCTTTTCTACTGATTGTGTGTGTGTGTGCATTTATAAAACAAAATTCGCTACATCTCTGAATACAGACTTCAGCATTTACACAGAATACAGGCAGGTTAAGAACACAGGACATTTTAAGAACAATTTGTGAAATGAGATACTGCATTTGAGCGGTAGTAAACAAAAATTAACAAAATTTACTTATTAGCTGAACAAATACATAACAGATCTGAATGTTTCGACCAGTCATTTTCAATTAACAAGAAAAAAGTAAATGAAATACTGCAGTGACATGAAGCAAGTATATGATAGGATAGTAAATGTATAATAGTTAGTGCATATCTGCTAAAGTACACAGTGGAGGTATGCAGCTCTTCTAAAGTACATTGTTGATGTACCTTGTAAGTCTAGAAGCCTGCAGCTCTGCTAACGTACCTTGCGAGTGGAGGTATGCAGCTCTTCTGAAGTTCCTTGTGACTAAAGTACTGTATGCAGCTCTTTTAAAGTACACTGAGAAAGTACCTTGTTAGTCTGTGAGTTGTACTAGGAAGCACAAGTTAGTCTGGAGATATGTGGCTTGCCAGAAAGTTAAAGCATTATTGGAGTACTCTTTTATGCAGTTCTGCCATATACGAGGGGGCTTGAAATCAAAACTTTAAAAGTGTGATAGACATTACAATAACCATTTCATTGTCTTGTAACCTTTCAATATTGTTAAGAATGTCAAGAGTGTTCAGCATGTGACATCATGGTGCAGATGAACACAGTGATGTCATGAGGACAGTTTTAAGATGGCCACCCCACTTTTGACACTCACCAAAGAGGAGCAGTGTTCTGTTATCCATTTATTGATCAGTGAAAGGGTGAAACCTATAGACATTCATTGGCAAATAAAGGTCCAGTATGGTGATGTATGCCTGTCAGTCCAGCAAGTGTGTGAGTGGAGTATGAAGTTTCAAAACTGTTCGGTGTGATGAAGAGGTACCGCAGGTGGTGCATGAATGGTTATGCACGCGACCAAGATACATTTTTTCTACAGGAATCCAAACACTTTATCGGCGTTGGAAAACTTGCATTGAACGCAGTGATGACTACATCGAAAATTATACGTTTGTTCTTTACTATTTCAGATTATATTCACACACCAAAAAACATGTAAGGTTTCATCCAAAGCCCCCTGGTATATTATAATTATGTGTTAGGTGTACAATTTGTTGGTTCAAAATAAGATCCTGTCATGCCATATTCCGGCAGCAGGATTTACATGCTATCTTAATTTTTCTTCTGTTCAAATGGCCAGGTACTAATGTCCTAAAAACAGAAATGTTGATAGTTCATTGTTGAATATTTCATTTACATTGATTTTGTTATGACTGCTGCATTTAGGTTGAGTGTTACATATTGATACATGACAGTCATTTTTCATAGTTTTACAGGTAAATATCCACACATTCTGCTTAATGAAACATTGTGTGTGGCCTGTTCTTTTGCATGGATGTGAATATTGGACAATGAGTAATGAAATGATGGGGAAGCTGAAGGCAGTGGCATTGTGGAGTTTTGAGTGAATTTGTGTTTTTGAGAAGGATATTTAAAATGTCATGAACAGGGAGGAAAACAAGCTTGGATTTGATCAGTTGCGGGCATGATTAATATTGACCTTTTCTCAACGTTTGGAGGTATATTGAGTATATGGTCCTAGCAGGGAAAACAGTTGTATTTAACTGTACCACGCAAATCATTATGTTTATCAGATAGTGCAAGATAGTATACATTTCCCCTGGAAGGTTAACCCGGTCAACAAATGCCCGCAGAAGTCGGATGTATCAGCCTAACGGCGCAAGAACGCAGCTCTGCTGTAAACAGGCACAACACAATCACGTCCGGAAAAAAAACTCCGGATGAGCGCAGAAGAAAAAGAAGAAGAAGAAGTATACATTTCTGAACTGTATGAAATATTTGTTACGTTAACCCGCTCTAACTTAAATGTTAGTTGAAATTCATCTGTTCTAGGGTGTTATTATTTTATCTCCTCGGGCCTAAACATATTACTTTCATTTATAACTGCTTGGGATAGAAAGAGTTGAATTACAACTGTTTGGGACAGAAAGAGTTAAATTACAACTGTGTGGGAGGTAATTAACAAATGGTGCGAGCATCAGCTTGTCATCTGTATTTATTGAATCTTGTTCAGAAACCATGCAGTATTCTGTTCACATTAATTTTGGCGTAATGACACCACCACCACCTTTTTATAGCCTATGCTATGTGGCGCTGGTGATCATGTCTGTCTACAGCCTCTATCTCGTATGCTGTCAGTCATGTCTGATACCTGTCCAGACTAAATGTCAAAAACTACCCACACACACACACGAAATAGTGATAGCAGGTGTGCTGTTGGTATACATACATTTGGATGCTCACAGTTGTTGCAGAGTTTGTGCACTGTGTGGGGATCCTCCTTGTGTGATCAATGGGAGATGACTGGAGCACTGATGAGGGGGGGGGGGATGTGTGTGTGTGTGTGTTTGCAATGAAGGTGATCCTTGACCAGCCAAACCAGACTTGCTGGGCACACTGTGTGTAAATGAAGCCGCTTCTACTGTCTCCTTGATGCCCTGCTGCAGTTGTAGAATGTGCCAGTAAAACACGTTTGTTAATTAAATGGGCTTGTGTTAAAGCTGTGTTAATGTAATCAGTTGGAAAACATGAAGTGTAGGTTAGCTTTACCAAAATCTGACCTTTTGGCAGCCTTCCCAGCATTCAACTACTAGAAATAAACCACAGTAACACAAATGAGTTAAGTAACACATATTTCATTTCATTCTGCTTGCTTTGATTTTAAAATTTCATAATATTATGCCTGTATATAGTTACTTTAGTGTCATTTCTGGTGTTTATTTTCCTGTTGTTGTGGTTTGCTTGTTTGCTGATGAAGGCTTGTAGAAGCATCCCTTTTTATTCTAATGGTAATATTGTACAGTTGATCAACATTTTGTGTTTTCCAATTGTTTACATTAAAATATGTGTGCTCCATGCTCATGCAAGTAATTTATTAATATACCAATCATATAGTTTGTAGTTTATTATAATTGAATCAAAACATCAAGACATTGAAAATCTGTATCTTATTCATAGAGTTACTAATGATATGTTTGCTTTGATGTATCTGAAATTGTTGAGGCCTCTTGCACATTGTAGCATATATCCTATTTTATCTTCTTGCAATAATGCCCATGAAATTAACATTGAAATAGAATTTATGTGTTCCAGATTCACCTGATTTAAGTGCCAAAAAATATGTGAGCCGTTTGTTTACTGTATTATCAGAGCTGCAGATTCTTGATGTCGGGTTTAGAGTTATTTCAGTTGTCTGTTAACTTGTAGATCCATGGTGTCAGGCTTAGAGTAATTTCAGCTGTCTGTTGCATATCTATGGTGTCAGGTTTAGAGTAATTTTAGCTGTCTGTTAACTTGTAGATCCATGGTGTCAGGTTTAGAGTAATTTCAGCTGTCTGTTGCATATCTATGATGTCAGGTTTAGAGTAATTTTAGTTGTCTGTTAACTTGTAGATCCATGGTGTCAGGTTTAGAGTAATTTCAGCTGTCTGTTAACTTGTAGATCCATGGTGTCAGGTTTAGAGTAATTTCAGCTGTCTGTTGCATATCTATGGTGTCAGGTTTAGAGTAATTTCAGCTGTCTGTTAACTTGTAGATCCATGGTGTCAGGTTTAGAGTAATTTCAGCTGTCTGTTGCATATCTATGGTGTCAGGTTTAGAGTAATTTCAGCTGTCTGTTAACTTGTAGATCCATGGTGTCAGGTTTAGAGCCATTTCAGCTGTCTGTTGCATATCTATGGTGTCAGGTTTAGAGTAATTTCAGCTGTCTGTTAACATGTAGATCCATGGTGTCAGGTTTAGAGTAATTTCAGCTGTCTGTTGCATATCTATGGTGTCAGGTTTAGAGTAATTGTAGCTGTCTGTTAACTTGTAGATCCATGGTGTCAGGTTTAGAGCCATTTCAGCTGTCTGTTAACTTGTAGATCCATGGTGTCAGGCTTAGAGTAATTTCAGCTGTCTGTTAACTTGTAGATCCATGGTGTCAGGCTTAGAGTAATTTTAGTTGTCTGTTAACTTGTAGATCCATGGTGTCAGGTTTAGAGTAATTTCAGCTGTCTGTTGCATATCTATGGTGTCAGGTTTAGAGTAATTGTAGTTGTCTGTTAACTTGTAGATCCATGGTGTCAGGTTTAGAGCCATTTCAGCTGTCTGTTAACTTGTAGATCCATGGTGTCAGGCTTAGAGTAATTTCAGCTGTCTGTTGCATACCTATGGTGTCAGGTTTAGAGTAATTTCAGCTGTCTGTTAACTTGTAGATCCATGGTGTCAGGTTTAGAGTAATTTCAGCTGTCTGTTGCATATCTATGGTGTCAGGTTTAGAGAAATTTCAGCTGTCTGTTGCATATCTATGGTGTCAGGTTTAGAGTAATTTCAGCTGTCTGTTAACTTGTAGATCCATGGTGTCAGGTTTAGAGCCATTTCAGCTGTCTGTTAAGAATGTTTGTACATTGTGTTTCATTGCTAATTGTTTTCCTTAATTGTACAGGATTAATTAATTAATAAACTCTTTAAAAATGGCATCTACAAGGAATTGGTATTAACCCTACCAGACCTGAGGCCCTGAATCTAACTGTCCCCTATACCTGGGCTCCTGAGAATTAAATAGAAAAAACCAACATGATATAGAAAAGTGTTAGTTACATGCAAACATGTGGTTAGAATAAGATGTAACTTGGAGACATTGTAGAAAATAGGTCTACCTTTCATCTAGCGCTGATATTTCACCTTTGTGTGCCAATCCAGTCTGAATAAACCAAAGTATCGATCACCTGTTGGACTGTGAAAAGCCTAGACCTACTTCGCTTTCTTGTTGAAGTGCTTGGTTCATCAGCCTCTTGTTCCATTGTGAATTGTCAGATTTTTTTCGCATTAAACCACACAATGTCATTTCAAACCTATGGGGAAAGACATTTGCAATGGCTAACCATGAGGTTTGACTCCGATTGGTTGGTTATTTTTAGTTTGTAACGCATTTTTTCACGTACTAGGCAAAATGCCGAAAATTAGGTACAGCAGTATAGCGGCAGATTAGGAAATTACCGAAAAATTGATACAGCGGTCTGGTAGGGTTAAAGTCCTCTTACTGTTGATCTCCACACAAGGAATAGATATCTGGAAATCTAGTGTTTGCTTTTTTCTTGCATGATTTTCTGCTTATTTTCTCCTTTGCTGTCTACCTGCTTCTATAGCAGTGTTACTTTCCTCTCTGTGAGGTTTCAATGTCTTTACCATTTTCATTAATGTACATGCTTGCAAAATGTCACCATTTCATTTATTTCTCATCCTTAAGACGTTTTGTTTTCTTGTTTCGCTTTATGCATGCCCCATACATCGATGTATCAACATTTTAGGGGCCTTATTTTCCCTAATTTTTCTCCCCATGCAGGACTTCACACAGGGAGTTTCCATATTTGAACTTCATGCAGGGATGTAGGGAATTAGCCTCAATCCTGTTGCAGGCTGCATGCTGAATCTGCATACAATTGGTCTTTCTGTGACATCACACAGAAAAATTCAGTACATTTCCTCTCACAAAATGTGGCTACAAAGTTCTTGTACAATTGTTATCAGCACATTCTCTATTTTATTACCAAAATTACCATGGACACGTCAGTTTTTTGTGTTGATATGGAAATGTTTTCTCTGTTAAGGTTTGTTTAAAAAGTTCTATACGAGTTGCCAGAGGGGTCAGTGTGGCCGAGAGGTTTATTAAAACTTGCTGTGCACTGACGGCAGGGAGTGTGGGGTCATTCCACACACCGTTCAGTTGGATTTTAATGTTGACTTCTCTTTAAGAAACTACTGAATGTAAAATTGTCTAAACAAATCAACCTGATGATCAGTGTCATGCAAAGAACATGCAACGTGGGTTTTGTTTTAAATGTTTTATTTGACATGAGTGACTATTATGGGAGTGAGGTGATCATTGGATGGGGTTTGGCATGAGTGACTATGATGGGAGTGAGGTGATCATTGGATGGGGTTTGGCATGAGTGACTATGATGGGAGTGAGGTGATCATTGGATGGGGTTTGGCATGAGTTACTATGATGGGAGTGAGGTGATCATTGGATGGGGTTTGGCATGAGTTACTATGATGGGAGTGAGGTGATCATTGGATCGAGTTTGGCATGAGTTACTATGATGGGAGTGAGGAGATCATTGGATGGGGTTTGACATGAGTTACTATGATGTGGGTGAGGTGATCATTGTATGGGGTTTGGCATGAGTTATTATGATGGGAGTGAAGTGATCATTGGATGGGGTTTGACATGAGTTACTATGATGTGGGTGAGGAGATCATTGGATGGGGTTTGGCACAACTACTTAAGAAGAACATGCAACGTGGGTTTTGTTTTAAATGTTTTATTTGACATGAGTTACTATGGTGGGAGTGAGGTGATCATTGGATGGGGTTTGACATGAGTTACTATGATGGGAGTGAGGTGATCATTGGATGGGGTTTGGCACAACTACTTAAGAAGTGATAAATAACATTACATGTTGCCATAGTTGATTTTCATCATGAAATTGTAACCTTGTGCGTTTGTTACATTGTTTCAGCCTGATTTTCTCCCTCTTTCATGATTGAATTTTTTTCTCCCCTGATGTTACACAACAGTGATAAGACTTGCATTACATTTCCTATTGTAAACCTTTCATTAATTTTTTTGGTAATATTTGTGTAATATATGAAATATGACATGTGGAAGAATGAATTTTATATATACCTCCCTCTCTCCTTATATTCTGAGAGGGGGTGAGAGCAAGAATGCGAATGGTATGAACAAATCCATTATTGTACTGTATGCAGCCAGTAATAATATGTAAATAATAATGAAGTCATAAAGCTGAAAATACATAGTATAAAAAACAAAACAAATTGAGTTTACTTTTCTGTTTAATTTATAAATTGCAGCATTGGAGTTCCTGTATGCACATCATAATTTATAAATTGCAGCATTTGAGTTCCTGTATGCACATCAAACACCTTTGACCGTTGGATATCTGAGCAAAATGTACACAAACCTGCACAAAACATTTCTAGCATGTTTGGAATCTGGAATCCTGGCTAGACTTCATTCACTCGGCTGAGTTGTTCCTCCTAGTGTGATTTGAAGAAAATGAAACACATGTGGGTAGGGTCACAGAAGCCAGTAATCAATTCCCACCATCATGTAGCAGGTCCTTCGCAGGATGTCCCTATCATCATGGCCTTCCTGTTGCCCAAGGTGTCTGCATCGTCTTGTGTCCATCTTCATGCTGGTTGACCACTGCTTCAGGTCCAAGGTGTTTGCATTGTCTTGTGTCCATCCTCAGGCCCAAGATGTCTGCATTGTCTTGTGTCCATCTTCATGCTGGTTGACCACTGCTTCAGGCCCAAGGTGTTTGCATTGTCTTGTGTCCATCCTCAGGCCCAAGATGTCTGCATTGTCTTGTGTCCATCTTCATGCTGGTTGACCACTGCTTCAGGCCCAAGGTGTTTGCATTGTCTTGTGTCCATCCTCAGGCCCAAGGTGTCTGCATTGTCTTGTGTCCATCTTCATGCTGGTTGACCACTGCCTCAGGCCCAAGGTGTCTGCATTGTCTTGTGTCCATCTTCATGCTGGTTGACCGCTGCCTCATGCCCAAGGTGTCTGCACTGTCCTGTGCCCATCCATCTTCATGCTGGTTGACCGCTGCCTCATGCCCAAGGTGTCTGCATCGTCTTGTGTCCATCTTCGTGCTGGTTGACTGCTGCCTCAGGCCCATGGTGTCTGCATCGTCTTGTGTCCATCTTCATGTTGGTTGACCGCTGCCTCATGCCCAAGGTGTCTGCATCGTCTTGTGTCCATCTTCATGCTGGTTGACCGCTGCCTCATGCCCAAGGTGTCTGCATCGTCTTGTGTCCATCTTCGTGCTGGTTGACTGCTGCCTCAGGCCCATGGTGTCTGCATTGTCTTGTGTCCATCTTCATGCTGGTTGACCGCTGCCTCATGCCCAAGGTGTCTGCACTGTCCTGTGTCCATCTTCATGCTGGTTGACCGCTGCCTCATGCCCAAGGTGTCTGCACTGTCCTGTGTCCATCCATCTTCATGCTGGTTGACTGCTGCCTCAGGCCCATGGTGTCTGCATCGTCTTGTGTCCATCTTCGTGCTGGTTGACCGCTGCCTCATGCCCAAGGTGTCTGCACTGTCCTGTGCCCATCCATCTTCATGCTGGTTGACCGCTGCCTCATGCCCAAGGTGTCTGCATTGTCTTGTGTCCATCTTCGTGCTGGTTGACTGCTGCCTCAGGCCCATGGTGTCTGCATCATCTTGTGTCCATCTTCATGCTGGTTGACCGCTGCCTCATGCCCAAGGTGTCTGCACTGTCCTGTGTCCATCCATCTTCATGCTGGTTGACATCTTCATGCTGGTTGACTGCTGCCTCAGGCCCATGGTGTCTGCATTGTCTTGTGTCCATCTTCGTGCTGGTTGACTGCTGTCTCATGCCCAAGGTGTCTGCATTGTCTTGTGTCCATCTTCATGCTCGTTGACCACTGCCTCATGCCCAAGGTGTCTGCATTGTCTTGTGTCCATCTTCATGCTGGTTGACCACTGCCTCATGTCCAAGGTGTCTGCATTGTCTTGTGTCCATCTTCATGCTGGTTGACCACTGCCTCAGGCCCAAGTGTCTGCATCGTCTTGTGTCCATCTTCGTGCTGGTTGACCGCTGCCTCATGCCCAAGGTGTCTGCATTGTCCTGTGTCCATCCATCTTCATGCTGGTCAACCGCTGCCTCATGTTCCAGGAACCATGGCTTCTATCAGCGTTCTTCCCAAACCACTGTGGATGCTTAAAACTGTATTTTAGTTTCCTAGACAGAGACTAAGTTTTCGTTGTTAGTATGTTTCCTTTTCTTGGTCCATGATATTGTAAGAATTGTTACATTACATTTAAACTGAAAAGCCCTAAGTTTCTTCTTTGATGACTGCACAATAAGTGATTGCTCCAATGCTGGATATTTTCCTTCCATCATTTGTCACAAAATGTAACTTCTTCTTCAGCAATCAACATTTTTTATTCGTCTAATTCTGGCATGGATCACAAACAGGTTGGTTTGCTTGAGGTTTTCCTTTGGTGAAGTCAGGGCAGTCTGTCTTGTAGCACAAGCTTTGGTGCTCCACAGTTGCAATGTCAGCCAGACCCATTTGGTGGAGGTGTGCTCCCATTCTACAATTCATCTTCACAGATTGCTTCTGTGGTGTTTTGCCACTAGTTTATGTGGAATATGGCATCCATGCCAGATCTACAGACGTAGTTCACTCAGCTAGTTCTGTTTTGTGTGATCTAGACCATCATAGAGTCCTGTAATCAACTCCCAGTGATTGCACTAGTCGATATTTTCCTTCCATGCTTTTGTCTTGTTTCACAATATTATGTCCACAGAATTTTTTCACTGAATTTGGTCAAAGTTTTTTTTTTAATTTGCGCTTGCTCGCCTTGAACTCAAGCATAGCCCATACACACTATTTATAGTAGTGATGGACTGAATTTTGCGTGGGGTTAGCTTTCCCTATTGACAGTGCCCCTCGTCATCAAGCGAACCCACTCTGACTTCAGAGATACTTGTAATTAACATCCCCAAGTCAAGGACGACAGGTCAAAATTTTAGTCCAGCTGTCTGGTGTAGGTTTTGAACTGCTTACCTCGGCATCAGCACACCGGATGTTTAAGAACAAGCATTCTTAACCATTCGGCCATGCGGACCTGCAGTCAAAGGTTAAACCTGACTGGACATGCCATTCAAACACTTGAGAATTTGCTTCGAAGGTATGGTTTCCAAGCTTTAATTGGGAATATTTAAGCAGCTACAAGTCTCAAAACAGCCAATTAACTTACAATAAATAAACTGGTTGAAACTGGCCATTGGAGACAGCGGAATGTAGATCTATAAACATATGCCTAGTCTTGAACCCAAATGCTCATCATGTGACAAGGAAAGAGCAGAATACAATACATATTACTTAGCCTGAACAGATTCAACCACAGCACAGTCTGGTGTCCAGCTCTTGCAGGTATAAGGAGACTGTTACTTCCACCAAAGTCAGAATTTGTCATTCATACATGTCTTGGCACTCAGGGCATGTCCATATTTTCTGCGTCTCCCTCAGAAGATGTTGAAGAGTATGGAAAGTTAGTTCCAGTTGGCTGTACATACATCTACTCCATCTTCTACCATGTTCCTTCCTGCCAGTGCCAAAGTCAATCTCTGATTCCTTCAGTCGTAGTCATCAAGCAAACGGTGATCATTTAAACACAGTATCATGTCTCCCCCTAATGGATCTTTTCTCCGGGGCATGCCGGTGTGCTGGGGAATGAACAGGCGGACAGATTGGCTGGCTCGGCAAAACTTGGTGGAGTATTGATGCATGACAAGGCAGACGTGGTTACGGCCTTGTAGGAGCACGTGTACACCTCGGAGGAGCAAATGGATCACCATGGTCTGGCAAGAATGCGACAGCGAGGAATTATGAGGGGATCTGGCCGACACTCAGAGGAAAGGCGAGACGGACATATAATCAGATTGCTACTGGAACTATTGGTGTTGGAACTCTTTGCTGGCTGCTGAGGATGGGGACGGAGCGCTTATGGGAATGCCCCGAATGCTGTGATGTCGGTTCCTAAATCAATCAATCAATCCCCCTAATGGTGTCCTGGAGGACAATCAAGCAGCGCTTTTGTTTCCAAGTACACCAGCCTGACCTGAACTGTGGAACCTCTACACCTCTTGTAGGTGTGACGACTTTGTCCTGACTGAACCTTTCAAAGCTTTAACTGACAGTTAATTCTTGTGAAGACAGCCTTATTAAATGGGGTATCAACATTCGAGTCTCAACAGCCATAGACTACATGAAACACAGCTATAGCTGATGGCAGAAAGTCAAATGGGCACGAGCTTAAGTCATACCACAAAGGGTGTATACAGGGGTACAATCATTTGTTTAAAAGAAAGAAATAACAGTATGTTGGTTACACCTACATATATCATCAATGCATACAATAACAGTATGTTGGTTTTACCTACACATACAATAACAGTATGTTGGTTACACCTACACATATCATCAATGCTTACAATAACAGTATGTTGGTTTCACCTACACATATCATCAATGTATACAATAACAGTTTGTTGGTTACACCTACACATATCATCAATGCATACAATTGTCATAAGCTAACAGTTCCCATTATAGCAGTTTTTTTGGGTGCTCACTTGCTTTGAACTCAAGCGGTCTATACACACTACTTCTAGTAGCACTGGACTAAATTTTGTGTGGATTAATTTTCCCTATTACCAGTGTACCTCGCCATCAGGCGAACCTACTCTGACTTCTGTGGTAATTGTAATTTACATTCCCAAGTCAAGGACGAGAAGTCACCATTTTAGTCCAACTGTGCAGTGTAGGGGTTGAACCTCTTACCGCGGCATCAGCACATATCTTATCCATTCGGCCATGCTGACCTCCCTTTATAGCAGTGATTGTACACATTTATACCAAACAAAAACTGTTTATTCCCCCCCCCCCCCCCTTCACGCTTGAAAACAATTTTCTTCACCCATACCTCTCTCTCTGTCACTTTGATACAAACACACCTCTCTCTCTGATGCACACACACCTCACTCTCTTTCTCTATTACATACACACAATGTGTTTTATTTCAGTATACTGGGGTGCTCCTCCCAGAACTTGTCACCAATGATGTCTGTGTGCAGAACTCTGTTGCAAGAAAATGTGTCTCTATTGGAATTTGTTGCATTTTCTGTGTCTGTCTGGACAGTAGCTTTTTCCTCTAAGTCTGGGGACTTTTTACATTTCTGAAAGGAAAATGAGAACAAATCAGCATAAAAATGTATCAAAAGGATTCTTAATATCTGACCAGAAGTAAGGTGAACTTTTTTTCTCTCTATCTTTATAATCTAAAGTGTAAAGGAGGAGTAGGAGGAGGAGAGAGAGAGAGGACAAAATAGTTAATATAAACAAATTGTACCATACAAAAATGCTCCAATTTTATAAACTTTTGTTATGAACACATAAAATTATGGACACTTACTAAACAAGCTGAATAGCGCATAAATGCCTTTGAATATAAATGTTATAGATGAGTTCTAAGAATTATCTTGGATAAAGAAAAGAACAAATGCATCCATACTTCAAGAGCTGAATATTGAAGGTGGTTGGCTATTAAAGACAATAAAATAAAGAAAATTTAAATATTTTGGTCACTTGAAACGTCACGAAAGTTTGAAGAGAACAATAATGGAGGGGTATATGCCTGGGAAGAGAGGAAGAGGAAGGGGGAAGAGAGGAAGAGGAAGGCCAAAGAGAAGATGGGTGCAGGATGTGGCAGATGATCTCCAGATGGATGTATCGGATGTGGGACATCTTGCTTGTGATCGAGAAGTTTTCTGGAAGGTTGTTATGGGAGCGAGGTTCTACAAAGGACATGCTACTGAATGAATGAATGAATGAATGTTTTAGTTGTATAAACTCCACCACAGAGCAAGCAGAACGGATTTCTGATCATCAAAAGCAGGCCCCAGTTTACAAATGTTACGGCCTCAATGTCTTTGGATTTGGTGTGGGGGGAGAGAGAATGCACTTGTTTCAGGGCTCTGAGGTGTATTTCTCCTGTGTGCATCCACTCAGTGCACCAGCTTCAAGACACATCACCCTATTATTTCACTGCTATGTTTGACTATGTGGCCGTCACACAATTCACCATGGTGCTTCACGATCCTTCTCAGAGCACCCCACTTTAATAGGATGAAAATGAGCGTAATTTAAATAAACAGAAAATAAATAACTGCAGGGCTCTGACGATTAGCGAAGTATATAAGGAGCTGTGTAGATAATGCCATTGGCAGGTTAGGGTTTTCTTTTTTCCCACAGCACAAAAAAATCCACACCTTACCAAGGATTCTTCTTCTTCACTTGTCTGGGTTGTTTTAGGCGTAATTTGGTTGTGCCTGATTACAGGAGAGCTGCGATATTTGCAACTCAAACTTCTTTAGACATTTGTTGACCGGGTTAACCTTCCCGGGTAGTAAGAATTCAAACCCGGGTCTTCTGAAGAACCAGCATTCTAGCCACTCGGCCAGGCGCTCCTTGTACAAGTACTTCCCAGTGAAAATCCTTGCAGACTTTCTCTTGTACATACAAACTTAAGCATTTACACCACAGGGTACATATAGCAGTGCAAATGTCTGGCTTACCGTATGCTTGATAATAACCGTTCCTTTCCGATAAAGTTGAGGCAGGTTATTATAGTTTGTGTTAAACTCCTTGAATAAAAGTTCATTCTTGTCATTCGAAAATGTGTTCTGCAAGGTAATGCATAAAAATCATCACAACAAAGGAATTATTCTTACAATGAATAACATGAAACAGATAAGTAAAGAAAATGGGCACAATAAAGTTTCTGTATCATTGATTTGGGGGTGTGGTTTCTGATACTAGTGTTGCAAAAACCTGGGACAGTGACAGTAACTTAACAATGATTACCTGGAAGAGGCTAATGACAGTAGAACGATACACAACTACAAGAGTGTTCTGATCATGTAATTAGAAGAGGGCCTTTGGAAAACATTGTGATGACTGAAAATATCAGAGGTAGAAGAAGCAGAGGAAAAGAAAGAAAAATAAGGTTTGATGTTCTAAGACAGTGATAGAGGAATCTCATCAGTAGAAATGATCCAGAACAGCAAGGGCCATGATTTGTGGAGATGTCTTGCAGGGCACATCGATGATGACGATGATGATCACTGACTTCTGTAGAAATGTATGTTTTACTACTAATGTCTGCTGTGCTAAATTGGCATACACTAGAACATAATTCAACCAAGGCACATGCCAGACTGTCTGTTTTGCACACATTCTTATGGGACTGTCAAACATCACAGCTTTGAGCGTCATACAGCTCTTGTAGATATCAAGAAACTATTACTGCCACCACAGCCAGATAAACGGAACACTTTATACAGAACAAAGCAACATTTGATGAACACTTGCATGTATCACTAGATGGAGCTGGGCCCCCATGGGTCAGAACTCCAGCCCCAGTGGAACCACGGCATAACGATGATGGACTGGGACTCAGACAGCAATGTGTAATTTATGGCAGCATCACCCACCAAGTGCCCATTGGTCTATACAAATATGGATCTAGAACCATATGCCCAATGTGTGTGTAAAAGGGTCATTTACTTACACTTTTTTATATAATTCATGAACATCTCGAGATCCCCATGTATAATATTTTTATATAGTTCACACAATGTCTTGAGAACCCCCATGAATAATATTTTTATATAGTTCACGCACTGTCTTGAGATCCCCCATGTATTATCTTTTTATATAGTTCATGCACTGTCTTGAGATCTCCCATGAATAATATTTTTATATAGTTAACGCACTGTCTCAAAATCATCCATGTATTATCTTTTTATATAGTATACGCACTGTCTCGAGATCTCCCATGTATTATCTTTTTATATAGTTCACGAACTGTCTTGAGATCTCCCATGTATTATCTTTTTATATAGTTCATGCACCATCTCGAGATCCCCCATGTATTATCTTTTTATATAGTATACGCACTGTCTTGAGATCTCCCATGTATTATCTTTTTATATAGTTCACTCACCATCTCGAGATCCCCCATGTATTATCTTTTTATATAGTTCATGCACCATCTCGAGATCCCCCATGTATTATCTTTTTATATAGTTCATGCACTGTCTTGAGATCCCCCATGTATTATCTTTTTAAATAGTTCACGCACTGTCTCAAGATCCCCCATGTATTATCTTTTTATATAGTTCACGCACTGTCTCGAGATCTCTCATGTATTAACTTTTTTTTAATATAGTTCACACAATGTCTCGAGATCTCCCATGTATAATCTTTTTATATAGTTTATAGTTGATAGTTTATTATCCATGTATTATCTTTTTATATAGTTCACGCACTGTCTCGAGATCTCTCATGTATTAACTTTTTTATATAGTTCACACAATTTCTCGAGATCTCCCATGTATAATCTTTTTATATAGTTCACGCAGTGTCTCGAGATCTCTCATGTATTAACTTTTTTATATAGTTCACACAATTTCTCGAGATCTCCCATGTATAATCTTTTTATATAGTTCACACAATGTCTCAAGATCTCCCATGTATTATCTTTTTATATAGTTCACACACTGACATGGGCTAATGGGGCTATGGCTCGCCATAGGGGATGGACTTCCTATGGTCAGATTTTTGTCCTAAACCTGCGACCGGCCTAGCAAGCCAGCAGGGGATCTTCATAATGCTTGTAGAAAACTAAGAAGTATAAACGGACTGACCCTAATGGATATAAATCCGGCAATGTTAGTGGACTACGAGATAGATCAGTGATTCAAAAAATAGGCACAACGAACGTCTGCGGTTTTAATAGTAAAGAAGAACTTATAGAAACAATGAAAGAGAGGAAAATTGGACTGATGGGAATAGCGGACACCAGAATAAAAGGGGAAGGATGCAAGGAGATCCACCAGTTACACATTTGTCTACTCTGGAGTGGAACAACAAGAAAGGGCAAGACATGGTGTGGAAATAGTTATTGAACCACGGCTAGCAAGAGGAATAGTAGAAATAAAATATATATCAGAAAGAATCATAACAGTGAGAATAAAAGAACAAACAATTACAACATATATACAAATATACGCACCATGTAATACAAACAATAATGAGCAAGAATGCAAGGACTTCTACGAAGACATCCATAATGTGCTAAATAAAGTAGGTAAGCAGGACAACATCACAGCTATGGGAGACTTCAATGCAAGACTAGGACACAACAGAGCGGGCATAGAAAAATATCTTGGGGCATCTGGAGACCAACATAATAAAATAAATGATAACAGAAGTAGACTGATAGAGCTATGTCGCCAACACGACCTATATATAAAAAATACATTCTATAAACACAAAGACTCACAAATATACACCTGATATAAATGGAATAATCTAGATACTAAAAGACAAATTGATTTTAAATTAACAAGAAATAACAGAAATATATTAGATGCAAGGGCAGTGCCCAACTTAGGTATAAACACAGACCACAAAGCAGGCGTTACCACAATAAGAACCATCAATAGAAGGAAGCAAAGACCAGGAAAATACATGCCATGCAAATCAGGAAACTTTAAAAATCTCAAAGACGAGGAATTGAGGGAAAATTATGAAAAAGAGCTAACTGAAATCTTTGTAAATTTACCTATAGAAAGAAAGACAGTGGAAGAAGAATGGGAGATGTTCAAATCAAGCATTTTAAATACTGCAAAGATAACATGTGGAACCACGAAAAAACGCAAAACACAGATAAAGAAGATAACAAGTTGGTGGAACATAGAAGTAAAGAAAGCTGTAAAAGACAAAAAGAAAAAATATAAAAAGTGGTCGAAGAGCAAACAGGAATGCGATTACATGGAATATAGAATAGCGAGAAGACATGTGAATAGAATAGTAAAGAGAGAAAAACAAAAAGACTGGGAGGAGTATGGAGAAACTCTAAACAAAAACTACAAGGAGGCAGCTAGAAACTTCTATAAAAAGATAAGTGCAATGAGAACCAGAGGCGAACCCTTTGACCGAACTGAAATAATTAACAACGAAAATGGAGAAACAATAAGTGAACAAAAACAAATCCTAATAAGATGGAAACAGTACTTCAAACAACTTCTCAACATTCCATCAGATGTCACAGGAATTCAAGAAGCCGAAACAGATGCCACCGAAGAACTAGAACCAGACATACTGAAAGAAGAAATTATAGAAGCCATAAGATTAGCCCCAATGAACAAATCACCAGGACAAGATGAAATACCAAATGAACTAATTAAAGCAGCAAGAGAAGTAGGAACAGCATGGCTACATAGACTATTCAACCACGCTTGGGTAGAACAACAGACACCACAAGATTAGGGAAACGCCATAATTATCCCAATTTGGAAAAACAATGACAGTAAAAGAGACTCCACACAATACAGAGGCGTTTCACTGTTGAGTCATACTGGTAAAATATTTTGCAAAATTCTTGAGAAAAGATAAGAACTATTACAGAACCCTAGCTAAGCGAAACACAACTTGGATTTAGGAAAAACAAAGGATGCACAGATGCCATTTTTGCTCTTAGACAACTTATAGAAAAATCAATCAAATTCAATGAAACACTCTACTTAGCCTTTGTCGACCAAGAAAAGGCATTTGATAGAGTAGATAGAAACAAGCTGTGGGAAATCCTTAAACAATATGGATTGAGTACACATCTAACAAACCTATGTTGAAGCTTATACAACAACAGTGAATGCATAGTGAGAGCAACTGGAGAACACTCAGAACCATTCACCAAAAGATCTGGAGTACGACAAGGTTGTGTCCTGTCCCCTCTCTTGTTTATAACATATATAGACAACATATGTAAAGAAACCAGCCAAAGAGAGACCGCAAGAACACCACATGACGAGAACACAGAAGAAGAACCATCTGCAAATCTAATCATTGAAGAACTCCTGTTTGCGGACGACCAAGCACTAATAGCAAAATCAGAAGCTGAATTACAAGACCACATGAATAGTCTAAACAAAATGTGTAGGGAACATAACATGAAAATTAGCGCAAGTAAAACAGAGGTAATGACTATAACTAAAGAAGAAAAAGCAACAACGATTCACCTTAACGAACATCCCTTGAAACAAGTAAAGAGTTTGAAGTACCTAGGAAGTATAATATCATCAAATGGCAAATCAGAAGACGAGATCGAAAATAGATGCAATAAAGCAAACCAACTCATTGGACAAATGGCACCAATACTGAAGAACAAACATGTATCAATAACTACTAAGAAAGCACTTTACAACACAATCTTCCTACCAACTCTATGTTACCAATGCCAAACCTGGACAATGACAGAAACAAAGAAAAAAAAATCACAACAGAAATGAGATTCCTGAGAAGAATACTCAATTATCTAGAAGAGATAAGATCAGAAATGAAGAAATCAGGACTAAAATGGGGGTTATAGCTGCACTAGATTTTATTAGAAGACAACAAGTCAAATGGTTTGGCCATGCAAGTAGGTTACCAACTAACAGTATACCACAACAAGCAATGATGTACAGACCAGAGGGAAGCAGAGAAAGAGGCCGACCACATAAACGATGGACGCAGGGAATAACAGAGTCCATGGGAATATCGATACATGAAGCCCATAAGCAGGCACTCTCCCACTGTTTATACTTCACCTCAACACCGCAAGGTGCAAGAGGAACATGATGAGATGAGATGAGACTGTCTCGAGATCCCCCATGTAACATCTATAGGAGGAGACAAACTTCACTAATTCAATCACTTCAATAATTTTGGGTCTGTTTTCTTCTTATTTATGACAGATTGGATTTAGTAGCAGATGTCTTTACAGCAGAAGGCAGCTGGCCATAACTGCTTCTATCACAGCACTTATAGAGTGTAGTTTGACCTAAAAAGAAATGCCAAAAATGTTACTTGGTATTAAGTTTAAGTAAACTAAGCTATCACACTTGAACCTTGAAATACTTTAAATCTAGCAGTCAAAACTTCAGATAAAACTTAAAACAGATACTAAACATATATTAACACTTGTGTAACATACTTACATAATCATTTATATTAAACATAAAAATGTTGAAGCATTTTCCCTTTCTCTAAGAGGAAAATATAGACCATATTTGTCAAAGCTATTATTTTTTGTTCATATTTACAATAGAAAGTGAAGCAAATTGTCAAAATGATATTTCTGGGTTCAATGTCCAGCAGAGGCTTTGTTTTTTGTTCTACACACATGACTTTGTATAATCTATACTAGAGTTCCATCACTTCACCCCCATGTGGAACTATCGGCTATGGAATTGCCTAGTTAAACTATGTTACTTGAATCCATTCCTAGAGGACGTTTTGTTTTGTAGTTTGACTAGCTCTATGCTCTAAGTTTCTCTCTTGTCTTCAGGTCCAAAGCTGTCAATGCTCACACTAAGTAGAAGCTGTTGTAGAACAGTAGCAAGCACATATGCCACTGTCAGCCTGGTAGTTATGGGTTCAAATTCGCATCACAGCAGATTCTTTAAAATTGACTCAGGTCGACACAGCCTAAAATGAGTGCTAGGAAAATCTTGGGAAATAAATGCGGACAGTGTGATATTGCTACACTATTCCAGAGTGCTGATTGGTCTGTACAAATATGGCGATAGCACTACAAGCGCAATGCTCCTCTAAGCATGTTCCTTTACTCACACTGAATAAAGAATCATGGTGGCGCAGCAACTAACACACTTGCCTGCCAGTCCAGTGATCATGTGCTCAAATCCCTTTCGAGGCGGAGGATTTTTTTCATTGACCTGGTTTCCCAGGTCGAAACAGGCTAAAAAATGGGTGCTAGGAACTTTCCTGGGTATTAAGTGCAGCTGGCGTGAAACTGCTCAGAAAAACCATTAAGTGTCAATTAATCTAAAAATTAGGGCTAACACTATATACCTAATACGTCTCGTAGCATGAAAGGGGGTACTTGACTTACTTTGAGTGATTCTGCTGCTTTCTGCTGAGAATATCCCTTCTCTTGGACCAGTTTCCAAAAGCATGTGTTGTACAAGTTGTTTATGTGACCTTTGCAACAATTAAAAGGTATCAAATTACAGAACTGAAGAAAACTGAACTTAATGATAAATGTCTGATATTAATAATACCAAATAAAAATTAACAGATTGGCAATGATGTGAAATAAAGTGAAACAGACTATAGTACTCTATGGGCAGAAATGATGTTAACATTAAAGCACATTTGAGATTGTAAACACAGAAGACACAAACAATATGTTGCACAATTTATTGCCTGGCAAATTTCTCTGCATCTCATCAGGTGCATACCGCAGAGTTGTATATCATATGAAGTGAATAAATTAATAATACTTTACCTGAAATGCTTAAAACACATGGTCACAGGTATTGTTCGAATGTGGAGCATTTATTATCCCCATGGTAATTTAATATTTAACTACACATGAAATATGAAACATCAAAATGATGAGGATGGGAAAAGAGTCAGATAATAATAGCTCACCCCTATCCCACAACTTTCCATTAGGATTTTTAACAGTTCCAGTTTACCAAGAATATATGTGAAAGTTTGTGGGTAGAAGTTAGAATTTTAAAACATAATCAATACCGTCTTTTGAATTTAGATAATTATCATCCAGTGTCTTGCCGGCTGACGTGGGCGATCATGCCTCTCCACAAACTGTGATCTCCAACAGCATGGATCAATTCATGTGTTGACTCCCTTCCGTGACAGGACAAAAGACTCAAGAATCTTCTCATGCTGTCTTTTTCTATCTCTCTTTCCGCAAATCTTTCTGGTTGTCATGACATATTTCAGTTTTTGTCTTCCCATAATGTGGCCAAAAACGATGACTGCTTTTTTCAGATGTTTGTGATAAGCTGTCTTTGTGACTTAGCTTCCCTCATTACTCAGATATAAAACTTAATTAGACTGTATTTAAATGATGCAAATCATGTAATATGAGAAACAGGTGGTCCGCTTTTATTAGATGAGAACAGATGATAGCTACTAAAACAAATGATGAAGACAAGAACGTGGTGATAAGACCAGGAATCCTACAAGCTTATGCTCAGACCATATACGAATGTGAACTTATGCCTGGGTTGTTGTTTGTGAATCCTCTAGAAGACTGCTAGTTTTAACTCTCAAGTAAGATGCATTGGTGTCTAACAGCACACACGTCATGATTTAACGAACTCACAAAGTATGAAGAGAAAGGTGAAGACAGGCGTATATTGGGCAGAGTGGCAGGTTTTCACTCAACAATCAAAAATAGAGAGCATTGGTTGGATTTTTCCCACTAGGACATGCTGGTGTGGTGGGGAATGAGCAAGCGGATAGATTGGCTGGGTCTGCACCCCTTGGTGGGGTACTGGTGCATGATAAGAGAGATATGATTGGGGTCCTTTGGAGTTGTGTGTATAGTGCAGAAGAGCGGGTAGATCATCATGGCTTGGACAGAATGGTGTTGCAGGGAGTGACCAGAGGGTCTGGCTGACACTCAAAACTCCGAGGAAAAGAATGGTGCTGCAGGGAGTGACCAGAGGGTCTGGCTGACAATCAAAACTACGAGGAAAAGAATGGTGCTGCAGGGAGTGACCAGAGGGTCTGGCTGACACTCAAAACTCTGAGGTAAAGAATGGTGTTGCAGGGAGTGACCAGAGGGTCTGGCTGACAATCAAAACCACGAGGAAAAGAATGGTGCTGCAGGGAGTGACCAGAGGGTCTGGCCAATAATCAAAACTACGAGGAAAAGAATGGTGCTGCAGGGAGTGACCAGAGGGTCTGGCTGACAATCAAAACGAAGAAAAGAATGGTGCTGCAGGGAGTGACCAGAGGGTCTGGCTGACAATCAAAACTCTGAGGAAAAGAATAGTGATGCAGGGAGTGACCAGAGGGTCTGGCTGACACTCAAAACTCCGAGGAAAAGAATGGTGCTGCAGAGAGTGACCAAAGGGTCTGGCTGACAATCAAAACTACGAGGAAAAGAATGGTGCTCCAGGGAGTGACCAGAGGGTCTGGCTGACAATCAAAACTACGAGGAAAAGAATGGTGCTGCAGGGAGTGACCAGAGAGTCTGGCTGACAATCAAAACTACGAGGAAAAGAATGGTGCTGCAGGAAGTGACCAGAGGGTCTGGCTGACAATCAAAACTCTGAGGAAAAGAATGGTGCTGCAGGGAGTGACCAGAGGGTCTGGCTGACACTCAAAACTCTGAGGAAAAGCAAGATGGACATATAATCAGACTGCTACAATTAGTATTGGGACTCTTTGCTGGCTGTTGCAATTGAGGAGAGTACTCGTGGGAATGTTCCGAGTGCTGTGATGTCAGTTCTTGACTCAACTGAGCACTGGTGTTCAGGTCGTCTGAGCCCTCAAAAGAAGGGCCAGCATCTCTCAGAGTCAGATTGGTGTAGAGATATCTCCAGACTCAATACCAAAGTACTCGCTCTAAAGGGACTGTAGGGTAGAGCTCTCCTTACCCTCTCCAAGTGCAGAAACTAATACGATGTGCACGACCAGATCAGAGAGGAATATTAAAATGTAATCAGGTCATTATTCAGCACATGAGGACCGGCAGAGATGAGGTGTGGCTTGGTCATATTTCCTCCACATGTTTTAATTATTTCATTGTCAAAAGATTCTGACCCAATGCCCAGAAGAAAGATCCCCAGGTTAAGGATTAAAACAGGGGCCATTGTAATAACAGCAAAAATTAACTAATTATTATATGTTACAAAAAATAAATGGAAGCAGAGGAAAAGGCACATAAACAATGGATAGAGGGAATTACAGAGTCCATAGAAATCTTGATATATGAAGCCCATAAACGGGCACTCTCCTGCTGTTTATGCTTCACCTCGACGCCGCAAGGTACAAGAGGAATGAGATGAGATGATGAGACAAAAAAATAAAGAACCCATTTATATGCCCTAAGTATATGGTCCTCATCGTGTGCCCTGCAAACGGATGCAATAATTCATGCCTCTCCACAGATCTTGGTCCTTTGTGTCCTGAATCAACTCATCTGATGATATTCCTCCATACCACCATCTCAGCCCATCCAGCTTAATTTCTCTACCTGTTTCTGCCTCTTTTACCACTCATCTTTTCTGCTGTCATTTTTCCAATGCTTCTCTTCTCATCATATTACCAAAGAACACTGTCGCTTTCTTATCAATGTGCATTATGTTATACTTTCATTAGCCTCTTCCATGCACTATTGCCAGTTACTTTGGCAGACGAAGGTATTTGCAACATTTGTCTCTGGAATTACATCTCTGTTGTTTTCAAGCTCTTCCTAATTTATTCATTCTCATTCCATGACTCACTGCCATACAGCAAACCAGGTTCTATATAACATTTCAGTACTCTCTTTCTTACATTCAATGACAGTGACTTATAGCATTATATGTTTCATTTTCTGAAATGCAGCTTTTACTTGATTTATTCTGCTCTTAATCTCTGCTACACATCTTCCATCTAATGTTATTACTGCCCCTAGGTATCTCAGTTTGGTTAATTAAGCATTTTCCCTTCTATTGTTATAATCACATTTTGGTGTTATTTTTTTCTTTGATATAACCATTATTTCCGTTTTCTTGCACTTTCATTGCTACAAGGTTCAAATGTTGTAATTTTTTGCATTTGCAAGGACACCCCTAGAACAAGCAGTTATATACTTTACACTCTTTAAATAATAGAAAAAGCAGATAACAAATGATGAGTAATCCATTGCATACATTGTCCACAACTCACAATCTACTTGTCTCCAGCTCAGATAGTCCCTCAGGATGTTCTCTGTTGGATACAGCACCACTCTTGAATCAAAGGTTGGAGGATATTTCAGCTCCTGAGTACCAAAGAACTGAGGCCAGTGCAGAACAAAGGTGGACGAAAAGAGGCTCACCACATTGCTCATTAATTTGCTGTAGAATTGAGAAGCAAACATTTGCAATGAGTTGATAACAGTTTGGAAGTACAGTGGGATATCGATCGCTCCAAATTACAAACCATAAATTAAAACATTATTTAAGAATAAGCCATAAATAAGAACACTATTTGAGAATAAACCTTAAATTAGAACATTATTTCTTCTTCTTTGCGTTCATCCGGAGTGTTTTTTCAAATGTGATTGCGATGTGTCTCGTTAGGCACCCTTGGGTCGAAACCCTTAGGCCAACACATCCGACTTTTAGCGTGCATTTTTGACCAGGTTAGCATTCCTGGGAGACTCTCACTTTTGTGGTACCGTCCACATGCCAGCTAGTCAAGTTGGAACAGTCGAAGACTTCACGGTCGTCTCTCAAAGGAAGGCAGGGACAGTCCATGGCATTTTCCGCCATCCTGGGTGGCTTCCATAATTGGAGAGCCGACACACAGCGCCCTGTTGCTGGGCTCACTGAGGGAATCGTCACGCCCTGCTCATGGCTGCTTTAATTCCTCACTTCAATATATTGGACATTTCGTTCGCCCCGGGCCATTCCCGCACAGACAGGTCTGCAGACAGTATCCACTCAGCGAGTTTTTGATTCGGACATGTGCTTGTCGTTGTGCCCGTCAGGGCTGTTCAAGGCACGACGGACATTCGGAAAACTACCTAGTCAGAGCTGTTCCAAACAAGAGCGGCATTCAGAAACTAGGTAGTCAGAGCTGTTCCTAGCACAAGAGACATTCAGACGAGACATTTCACTCTGACGTAAATGGGGAGTGCCAATTTTTATTTTGCCACCCGTAGGATGGCACTTCCATCTTCGGCAGGCATTTTTAATGAGGTTAGCCTTCCTTGGGTTTTGAGGCACGTTAGACTTATTGTTGTGATGTCGCCCACATCTCAGCTGGTCAAGAAAGAACGGTCAAAGACATCACGGTCAACCCTCAAGGGAAGGCAGGGGCAGACCATGGGCTTTCCCTCGCTATCCAAGGAGGCTTCCATAATTGCAGAGTCGGCACACATTGCTCGAGACTGGGCTCACCCGAGGAGTTGCCACGTCCTGCTCATAGATGCTTTAGTTCCTCACTTCCATGTGTTGGGCATCTCGCTTGCCACTGGTCGCTCAAGCACACACCAGGAACAGTCAGTCTGCGGGCGACATCCACTAAGTAAGCTTTTGCTTTTGACTTCGGACCACGCAATGGATTCGCTAGCCGTGCGTTCCATTTCGTGTTATTGAGACGTTTTCCCACCTTTGTCTACACTCTCTATGAGTTAGATACAGACAGTTCTCGTAACCATTTCATTCGACTGGGGCACTTCTACCTTTTAGTACTCGCTCACGAGGTAGGCTACATGTGCTGCCGGCTCAGCACCTTACCTCCATGCAGTAGTGAGCGAGAAACGGCCAGGTCCTCTCATCCGGGGATCCCTCATATCCCCCAGCTGAGAGCCTTCGGACAAGTATCTGAACTGGGCATGTACCGTGCTCAGCATCTCACCTCCGTTTTTCGGTAGGTGGGTATCGGCCCGGCTCTCACATCCGAGGGTTTATGGCTTAGAGGTGTTCAGCCTCAACCCTCGATAGAGAGCCTTAGAGTATGTGTCCGGACCAAGAACTTCTGCCTTCATGCGCCTGATTTAAACTTTTGACTGCTATCCTCAGTCCACCTGCAGAGCAGCAGGTTGTGTCTCACTTAGTCTGGCCCCTATCCCATAAGCTGTCCAATATGTAGTTTTCATCCATCGACAAGCACATGGGGTCAATGGGACACACAAGCACCCCCACCATGGCAAGGTGGCGACACATCGGGGGAGGAACATTATTTGAAAGCAAACCAAAAATTAGTACACTATTTGAGAATAAACCATACATTAGAACAGTTTGAAATTAAACCATACATTAGAGCATTATGAGAGAATAATGACTTTATCTCACATGTAATGTTAAAGAGAAAGGGTCCCATTTCCATGAGGTTGTGGCATTCTGGAGTTATAGTTCTGGCCCTATATTTCCTTGACCAAGCAGCACTCAAAGAGCGATGAAGTTAGTAACATTGGCCATCTTGCCTTCTAGAAAATGTGCTGACGTCCATTTTATAAGATTGAAACAACTCCATATTCATGTGGTCATGAAAAAATTCAGACTCATGGTGAATTCCAGCCCCGAACCACCAGATCAACAAGTAAATGTGCTAGCCACGATGATACCCTGGCTGCCTATATAATATTGCATTTTCTACTGTAATTATAAATTGTGCTGAACACTGTAAACTCAGTTGTGTTTTTAGTTTAATGCTAAAATGTTGATGTATAGTATCCTAACTTTATATTATAACATAAGATACATCATCATCATCATGTTCCCTGTAAACTGGCATAGGCATTCATGCAACACCACAGGCCTCAGTCCCTGGATCAATTCTTCTAGTGATATTTCTCCATGCCAATACCTAATATACCATTATACCAAGGAATTATATATACTCTGTTAATTTTAAGGTAATATTAATAGAATATTATAATATATTATTATTAAAATAATATTATAAATATTAAATTATTAAATTAATGTCTTGCTTTTCACAATAATGTTTTATCTTATTAACCAGACTTTTAACCCTTTACAGGGCAGAGCGGCCATTAACGGCCGATCACTTAAATGTGCATAGCGGCCATTTACGTCCGATACTATTATGCATTGTAAAAACGATCTCTCGGCTTTCCGACACTTCCGACGGCTACTTTCGCTTTCGCCGACAGCTTGACAACGTGGCTGCCATTTGTAAACGCAATAGTATGAATTTGAACGGACTTTTATTTATAGTTTTCGGGATTTTTACGCTGTTTTTCAAAATGGATTTCGGCGATTCTTCAAGTGATAGCCGAGATTTCGCTAGGTTCAATTTAAATGACATTAAAGGGCACGAAGTTGACTATTAATCGGAGCTAGATATCAGTGCAAAGCGTTACTTTGCATTAGCAGTCTGAGTCGGACTTTAAAGAAAGTGATTATGATTCTGAAAATGTGTTTGTAAATTGCCGTATAGATGACGGAAAATCACAAACAACATGCTGTATTTCGTAAATATTTGTGTTCATATATGGATTACCAACAACAATCACGTGAGTAACATATTCTGCATGCTTTTCCCTTCCTTGTGTTGTTTATTTAACTAAAATCGGTTGACTAACACCTTATTTGTCATGTTTTTACTAACGCGACCCGAAATTTTACCAAAACGGACAAGCGTCTGCCCTGTAAAGGGTTAATATTTCATTTCCATTCATTGCTTCTTAGCATAGTCAATAATACTTTAAGATATCTTTACCTGGCTCTCCTGTTGTAGATTGTACAATCCTTGTGGAAAACAAAGCTGTACTCATCACTCTGACCATATGCTATTACAATGTCATTAAAATCCCTCATCACTGCTTGGGCTGCCCTGGACATCAGACCCAGTCCTCGGTCATCATTGGGCTTCAAGTAGCCATGCAGATCAGTGAATCTGATTTAAAAATAAGATATAAAATAGTTTATCAAGTTATTCAAATGATCTATCTTCGTTGCATGCCAGACAAGTCCATATGTGCTTAGGTCTCCTCCTCAGAAATTACACGAGTGTGTGGTGTTCCAGTTTGGTGTTGGTTCACTAGTCTTCTTGTATCTTGTACCAAATCTTCAAATCTCTAAGTTCCTTGCTTTACCCCAATTTCTTATCCAGAGCAACGTCTGTGTCTTTGAAATCAGCAGTGTCACTGAGATATTCAATGGCATTTATGATATCTGTTCAGTCCACTATTGGACCGCCCACAATATTCGCAGAAAAAGCCAAAGCATCTGCCTTCTCTTTCCCTTTGATCATGGAATACATAAGAAGTAAGTAAGTTAGTTACAAATGGATATAAAAGAAAAATAAATGACATGTAAACTTGAACATTGTTACTGTGCTTAAATTTCCAGTTTCTTTCTCAACATAATCACCATCACTGATACAACACTTATAACATCGCTGTATGAGACAGACCTCCACGATCTGCAGCACAGAAGTAATGTTCTGCTGTCTCAGCCTTATGTTCAACCTCTGCACAGCCCACAAAATGTTTTACCACCAGAGTCAGCTTTCAGTAGGAAAACTGTCATTTACTGCCAATATAATACCTTGCATGTATTGGGGGGAGGGGGTGTGTGTATTGGAGCCTGAGGAATTAAAGCCGCTTGGCTAGCGCAGTTGCCACAAACTGTGCAGGTTAGAATTTTCTTTTTGCCCCCGACAGAAAAAAACTCCACACCTTACCGAGGATTTGAACCCGGGTTTCCTGAAGGAGAATCCGGCATTCTAACCACTCGGCCAGTTCTTCTTCAGTAGGATAAACAAGTAAAAATTCTCAGCGTTAAATCAAAATTGTACGGCAGATGTTGACGAACTGTCCGCTTTTATAGTTCAATTTTCTTGTGGGTTCATTCTGCTGTATGTGCTCCTATGTCAGCTAACATGCTTACTGACTTCCGTTATCTCTTCTCCTTCTGCCTTTCATCTCTCACTGGAGCATAGGCTCTCAACCAGCTGACACCAAACCCTGTGTAGACTTGTTCACGATAGATTGGATTGTGCCACTCAAGTGTACTATGGGTTGAGGTAGCCAGTCTTACGCTATTGTTGTCTCGTACAACTTGCATGGTAGCTTACAGGGTGACTATTCTTTTATTCCTTTAAGGGCCCCCTGCAGCGCATGGGTGACTTCCCTTGTAATATGAATAAATCTTTCAGAAAAAAAGATGCTACATTAAAAAAATAGTAGTAATTGTTTCAGTCATTCTCCATGTTTCTGATGTGTACAGTAGTACTGATTTAACGTTAGTGTTAACAATTCTAAGTTTTGGTGCTAAGCCTAAGTTCCTCTGACTTCCACACATTTCCTAGTGCTATGACAGCTCTCTTGCCTTTTGTATTATTTTAATATCTCTATCTTTTTCCCCTATCTGTGATCAAGTGTGTTAAGTTTATCTTGCATCTTATTTCACGTGAGAACTGTGTAGTTGGTAGAATTTATACTTTAACTTTGACAGATTAAAATAAGTTGATAAGTCACAAAACAAGCTACTTTCTGATCTGTCAAATGAGGAACATGCAGCACTCAATATATAGTAACATTAAATGATATCAAATACAGTAAAACCTCGGTTTTCATTGGTTTCAGTTTTTATCAATTTTCTCCACGAAAAAGTTGTCTATTTTCGTCGGTTGCCTCAGATGTCATCGACATGCCAACGTGACCTTGCTGCTAATTTTGCGAAAATAGAGGGACCCATGGATTCTTCTGTTCAGGTTAGTGCTATTTTTCTTTGGGTGAGCATCACTTACTAATAATAAAATACGAGAGCAGCATTAAGATTGCTGAAATTGGCTGCATGTACGGGAATTCGCCATCTGCGATAAGTTTTATTGTGGTGAAAAAGAAAGCAGTAAAGGAGGCTAATGTAGTGGAAGGCATGAATGTGCTAACGAAACAGAGATCACAAACAATTGAAGATGTTGAATAGTTATTAATAATTTGGATAAATAAAAAAACAGATGGGAATTCTGTTTTGGGGCAATCATATGTGAAAGGGTCAGACTGTTGTATACCGATTTCATTAAGAAAATGCTTGGGACGAGTGCTAGTATTCTTAGTGATTTTAAGGCCAGCAGAGGATGGTTTGAAAAATTTAACAGGCGCACTGGCATAGAGTGTTACTAGGCACGGCGAAGGTGTGAGTTCAGACAAGTTTAGGACTGAAAGATAATATTAAACACTATATTTATTCTCTATAAAATGTGTTTTTAGTATGTATTTTAGAGTGTCTAGAATGAATTAACTAGATTTACATTGATTCATATGGAAATAATTGCCTCGATTTTCGTCAATTTCAGATTTCGCCGATTGTTTTTTTGTACGTATTATAGAGGAAAACCGAGGTTTGACTGTACCAGTTAATAAGAAAGGGAATTTTATATATACTTGTAACATTGTATTACTGTTATAGCACTTGACAAAATAGGGAATTTAAGTCTGTTATCCTGTCACACTGTATGAGTATTATTACTCCTGTGCATTTTGTCTTTGTCTGGAATGTCCGAAGTTGGTTTAGTTAGGTACTTGAAGGCACTAATTATGCATGACATCATAGTCTTTCTGAGCTAGTAACAATATAATTCTGTACATATGTCTCTGTCATAAGTGCATAATATTCTGCACTCCTCTAGACAATGACTAATTCTAATCTAAGTATTAATGTTGTGTAGACATACGTTGGTGTGAGTGAGTGTTAAACCTGGTACATATATCTCTATTCGGTGCAGGAGGAATAAGTGTAAAGATAAGTGATTTCTGCCTTAAAAGTGAAGTTATAATTAAGGATAATCTGTAAGGCATTTATCTGGGAGATCTGACGGAGAGGGGGAGCCATACCCCCTACTACTACAGGGTTAACATGATGCGCTGCAGATTACAGTATCTAATGAGAATGAGATCAATATTCTACCTGTTTAGCCACCCGCTCCTCACAACCAATGTCATGTTGCTGTTTATGAAAATATTAGAAGACTGTAAGTAACTCTTAAGTCAGATTTATTGGCATTTGGCGGAACTTGAGCCTCGAAAAGAAAGTGTGTCTACCGAAGTAAGGTTGGTGCAGAGACTGATCCCATGACTCAGTACCAAAGTGACAACTCCACAGGGACTACGGTACAGAGCTCTCCTTCCCCTCTACAAGCTCAGAAACCAATGGGGTGTGCAAGGCCAACACTGGAACTTCGGATCTGTGGAAAGGCACGTAACTAGGTCATGATTCAGCACAGCACATACAGACTGGCTGAGATTAGGTTTGCAATATTTTCTCCACTGACCTTAGATATTTCCATTGTTAACAGACTGCAACCATAATGTCCAAAAGAGAAAAACTAACATTATGCAATTCAACCAATTGAGGTGCCATGCTTAATAAATGGACCCAGACCCCATAGAATAAAATATAGAAAATAAACGTCACGCTCACCTGTGGAAGGCTTTGCCATCAATCCGGACTACAATCCAACAGCCAAGCAGACAACGGTCTTCAATTTCATAATTCTTGACGTATTCATATTTACTGAGTGCCATTCTGTGAGGCAGCAAATTCTGAAACAAATTGCAGGTAAATAATTTTAAAATACAAAATGTACAGACATTTCCTTTTAAAAATCAGCAATGACATAATAAGAATATTATGATCAAAAAACTGTCTCTTGTGGGGCACATTCCCTTTCTATTGTTTATAATGTTATGGTTTTTGTCTGCTGATACTCTCACATACTTCTTAACCTGTCCAACTGTGTGCCTGGTGGCCATCATCAATAGATCAAGGACACATCACAAAGCCAGGCATGGAATATCTTTTGTGAGCCAAATATAAGTCTCAGTGTCTCATTTTGCACCTTGCCCAATATTTCTAGCTGGATCTTGCTGACAGTGAGAAGGTCCAGATTGTAGTCTATGATGTTCAGCACAAGTCCCTCTAGAGAAGAAAGAGCAGGTGTTGCTCAATGTCAGCTGCCGCCATCACCTTCAGTGCTCTTAAGCGTGTCCTGGCTCTGATTATAATATGGTCTATGTTATACTTGTATGACAAGCATTGATCAAAGGTAACGCCGGGATATTTCAGTGTGTTTGCTCTGCCATTGTCCATGCCGCCCATGCTGACAAATGGTGAAAGCCCATATACTATGTTATTGTTAAGGAAAAAACCTGTCAATGAGGTATTTGCTGGGTACACCTGTGCCTTTTATTACTGACACCACTCACTGATTCTGTCTATGTATAGTTCATACTGCACCGCTGATTTGATTTCAATCATATTTTCTTCAACAGCAAATAAGGATATGTTTGTGCACTGGTGACTCCTGCTGTGTACACACTGAAAAGAACAGGAGACAGTGGTGATTCCTGGAGGTTACCCATTATGACACTCTTCCTGTGTCCTTATGCCACATCTCAAACACACTGCTCTATCAACAACAACAACAAAACGAGACTGCTTCCTAGCTGACCAAGTTTGGTTCAATGTGCATTTCCAGCAGCAATTTGATGATTATTTTGTAGGCAACACTGTTATATACGTATCTTCTAAGTATATGATGGCCACTGCAATTTCCATTTGTATCTGAAAACCCTCATAGGTGTCATAAACGAGTGCTGCAGCAAGTGTCCCTCCCCGGATGATAACCGCCTAGATTAGAGATCAACAAACCATTCAACGTCAGTCTTTGGGACACCCTTCAGGATATTCCTTTCCCATAAGATTTCCTTTGGAATTCTATAGAGAGATGAATTATTGAGCCATTTATCCTAGTGTCATCTTTCCAGGGCTTGTGGAGTGGCTTGGTCTGAGATAGCTGTGGAGTCAGTCATTGGGAACAATGTTGGTTTTGATACTGTTGTTGAATATCCTGGATAATTCCTCTAGGTCTGTCTCCGCTTGAGAATTTAGGTCACTGTATCTAATGCCATCAGACCCTGGAGATCCAGACCTGTCTTCAGTATTGATAAACTTCTGCCGAGATGCAGATATTACAGAAGTACCTTTGCTCTAAATTTATGTTTCTGAAACATTAATAACAGTAATAGAAGAACTTGGTGACAACTGGCAAGATCGAAGGGAAGAGACCAAGGGGAAGAATGAGAAGTAAATACCTGGATGGCTTGGCCACGTGGCATGGTTGAGACAGGAACACGGAGCTGATCCACGACTCTGGTGATCGAGTGAGGTGGCAAAACATGACCGCCCGTACTTATTGGCATGACACATGATGGATGGGTGGAACATTAATTTAATCAAGAGAAAGAAGGAAATATGTCTGAAACAAGTGGAGACTACACTGAAGGACTTTAGTAATGCTGAATTGGGATGCCTTTAGCAAGAAATGAAAGTGGAATACGATTTAAGACAAAATAGAGGTGAAAACAAATAACAAATTAATTACCGAAATTAGACGCAGACAGATGATGTTGAACATTTTAGTTAGTTTGTTGACAGCTCATCCTCATTGCACATTGAATAATTCAGTCCATAAGTGCTTGGATTCCTTCCTCAGTAAATCCAGCACTCTGTAGCATATTACGACTCCCAGTTCTGTGTTGGTTTATTAATCTTCTTTGGCTTCCCGCATAGAGCTCTTGTCTGGCCGCACCCCTTTTTACTTGCTGGACTCGCAACTGACCATGGTTTAAGATTCACACTCATCACTTGGCTCTCACAACTGTCTTACTTCTCATAGGGCTATCAGCATGGTCCAGGGCTCGTCCGCCTTCCTGCAAGCCTGCTCATTTCCGCATGCCCTGGTATGAAAATGAAACTAACTAATTTTTGCCAGTCAGGAACACCCCAGAGACACCAAACACTGTCTTCAGACCCAACCCATCTCTAACTTCCTGAGCATACTCACTGAGTCACTAAGGAAGCATGCCCGAGTGAAAGTCTGTGTCTCGAGCCATGTTATTGCTTTACTTACTGCCATGACTTCCATAGTCAGACTACATGTGGTCAAGGCAAAAACACCAAAATCTTCCTTCACAATTCTTCCTCCAGCCTGGGCTGTAAAAGCTGATGAACTTCTCAAGCGTTGAACGGCCGACCCGTCTGTGTAAATGACAGTTCTAAAGAATTCTTGAAGATCAAAGCCTGTACTTCTGCCTCCACAACAGCCAGATTTTCTTTGCATTTTCTGAATAGTTGGATGCAAACTGAAGAGGACGTACAGAAATATGTTGGCACTTGTACCCACTCATCGCCAGGTTCTAAGTCCTCAAGTGAACACACCTGTTGAAGAATGTCTCTGGCTTAACCTATCCACGACTTTCCTCTTTTTAACCTGCTGTCTTTCACCTTTTTAATTTCACTATGCAGTGGATGTTGTGTGTTTGCATTGGCTCTGAGGTAGGCACATGCTTGGCAAATTTGTATTCTGTCCCCTATGTTTGGAAAATCAAGAAGGTAGCACATCGTCCTGCATGCTGTACACCCAAATATAATACACATAGCTTCGTTCTGTATCTTCTCCATCCTTCCATCTGCTATGGCTGAGAGTCAAGATCACCATTGCATACTCAAAAACAGAAAAGACCAGGCTCTCGTATAGAAGACATTGAACATTTTATATCATAGGAATATATTTATTTAGTTATGACTATGCTAACTGGCTGCCATTTTCAATATTAATGATGCAATATCTGACAATTTCATCTTTATTCAGTTAGAATCTTTAAACCCTCTGTTCTGAATACTAAAATATATAGTTGCTAAGAGGTTTTCTCAAAATGTAAAAATATATTAAACTTTTAAATACTTGTTTCTGAGTTGCATGTATTAACCTGCTAAGGCAGTATTTTCTTCTTAATTATTCTAATTTCTGTTAATTAGGTCACAGCACATCCTATTGAAAAGTCTTAAAAGCAAAGTGCATTTTTCTCGGAGACTCTCGTGCTTTGTGTGATGCTTTCGGCAGGCTGCCCTGCAGAAAGAGATCGAGCCATAGCCATATGAGATAAAACCTGGTGCAATGAAGTCGAACCTCTCGACATTCTATCGAAAGAGGAATGTGACCTTTACTTTCCTGTTACCAAAATACACAATAAAATATACATATACATCTTGCCTGGTTTGTTAGCAATGTGACAGACTTTTAATGAATAATAAACAATTGGTGGCCATTTTTATTTGATAATTAGGTCACGGCACATCCTATTGAAAATAGATATGTCAAGTTAGGCCTTGCCAACCCGTACGCAATGATATATGGTACTATTAATATGTTGTCCGTTTAAAAATAAACACGCCACAGTAATAGAAGGCAGAATTTGTCAGCTCCCAATTTATTGGGCCGTGATTAGAACTGTCTCCTTTACTCAGATTACTTTGCACTTCCTGGTTGTAGATCAAGACACAAAAATATAACTCCGCTTAGAATAAACGTACAGATTCGTCTAGTCAAGCTGTATCCAACTGTCATGATTTCAAAAGTAAAAACCCAATGTTTAAATATTGTCTATATATGCTATACTAATAATAATACAGTATTATTAATTACTATATCCACATCACACAATTGTATAGAAAAACTAATAGTAATAATTAGTAACTAATAACCTCAAGCCAAAAGAATAGTGAAAATCACAACTAATACCTTAACATAGCAAAAACAAAGATAACATATACACTACAGTATAGTATATTCAGAGATAAAACTAATAGCAATGTCAGAGTTATTGAACTTTCCCGGGTGGGTAAAAAAAAAAAATGATTTCCCGTGCTTTTTCTTGAGACCAACGATTCACTTCCGGTTGTGACCATGTCCATCAAGATGGCAATTAAACGAAAGCAGTGTGGTACGACGATAGGGGAAACTATTCTGATTTTTTCAGTATTGTTCCTTCTGCTGAGCACCAAAGTTTTGATGCCAAGAAACTATTTTCTATTGCAGTTTTGGGAGTATATTCACGAATAGTAAGGTAATTTGACTTATAACCCCTTGTAGATTAAAGAAAACTTAACTTTTTATTGCATTTTTTAATTCCCCGTTCAATTTTACATAAATTTGCAGAGTTGCAACATCCCCCTATTCGTCTTTCATTACTAAAAAGATTTTTTAGTATAGCAGCATAGCCAGTCATATTGAGAATGAAAAGGACTCTGAATAGCGCATCCACTTCGCAAAATTATATCTATGGCGACACCCACGTTATAGTATAGTAATACTATTATACTATTATAGGCGATCCTTTGTTTATTTTATAATTTGAACTGTCAGTTTAATTACTAAAATTAAACAGAATAGATTAGAATTAGAAGTTTAATTCATAGTAGTGCTCTGTACCGTGTGTAAAGTCTTCTCTTCACCATTTGAAATGTCTGAAAATTATTTTAAGTCAGTTTTCAAACATGTCTATACCAACATGTAAGGATTACTTGAATACGTTTTTTTTTTTTTCAGGCAGAGCAGTACAATAGTACATAAATAAATAATCAAGATTTAAATAAAATACTGTGAGACATTTTTTTTTTTCTTTTAATTTTTTTGGGTTTAAATTCACAACCAATGTTAATGTAACTTTTATTTTTTCATCTTTCATTTTCTGTTTTATTTACATTATGATAGTCTGTTGGAGACATTTTTATCTAACCCCACAATAGATGATAGAATCAGAATCAATTTTACTTTTACCTTTGATAATCACGGCCACATTTCCTGAACATTTAGAATAACTAGATGATGTTATGAGGGAGGATCATTAATTGTTAATTAGGTCAAGGTACATCCTATCGAAAAATAAATAATACGTCAAGTTAGGCCTCACCGCCCCGGACGCAATGATATATGGCACTACGTTGTCCGTTTAAAAATAAACAAGCCACAGTAATAGATGGCAAATAATAAACAATTGGCAGCCATTTTAAATTGTTAATTAGGTCAGGGGCACATCCTATCGAAAAATAAATAATACATCAAGTTAGGCCTCGCCACCCAGGACCTTGGCAATGATATATGGCACTACGTTGTCCGTTTAAAAATAAACAAGCCACAGTAATAGAAGGCAGAATTTCTCAGCTTCCAATTTTAGGGCGGCGATAAACTTTTCCTTATCTCTTAGGTTAAAATTATCATTGCACTTCCTGGTATTAAATTACGTCACCAAAAAAAAAAGTCACAACTCGGCTTAGAATTAACGTACACTCTTCGTTGAGATACCGTTGGATTCGTCTTGTCAAGCTCTATCTAACTGGTATGATTTCATAAGTTAAAAACCCCATTTGTAAATATTGACCAAAATTGCTAAAACCAATTTTTAAAATGTCATCAAAGTACCTACTAAAACTAATGAGGAACAATTGGAGGTTGTGGAAAATTTCGAAATATCTTATCTTGCGTCATTAATTAGAGGAACAGTGACCACGTGAATAATTCTCCACAGTTTGCGTTCATTAAAAACAAAAAAAAATCGTAAATTACTTTTATATTACTTTTATGTGCAACAGACTTTTCTGCACCCTAGCTAAATTCATGGGCGTGAAGTCTCCCCCACTGAGAATGGCGACGAGGACGTTTCCTAACTTCTCCAGCGACGGTGACAATGTTGATAGTTGGTATTGATAGTTTTAAAAATAACGCAACAAGGGCCGCAACTGTTGTTTGGCCAGGGAGTCGACGAAAACATTGCGAATGCCAGTTGGTCTTAATAAAATATAAGACCAAAGGAATGGAGAATTTTTAGAGATTTTAGTAATTTTTAGTAATTCTTATAGCGCGAAATAAGATTAATGCTCTTAGGATATACGCCCCAAAACCACTTTCAGGCGCCAGCTGTGTGAAGTAATTCTAGGAGAATTTTCTATGGAAGATAGCTTATCTAGATAAAAAGAAGAGGAGGAAAAGAGTACAAGAGCGAGAGAGAGAGAGAGAGAGAGAGAGAGAGAGAGAGAGAGAGAGAGAGAGAGAGAGAAATAGTAGCCTAACGTAGTTATAGTAATAGTAGCCTAAATGTAGCCTAACGGCGTTGCCCGGGCAAAATTTAGGAGTTAAAATACAAACCTACCGAAAGTATTTCAAAATCCTCGCCGGTGCTATGGAGTTCGTGCACTAATCTGAGATTCGCTGGACTCAAGCTTGAGTTAGGAGTAGAACGGAGCACTTATGGGTTATACCCGTGATGTTGATCCGTCGACTAAACTAAACCTAAACTAAACAAACCAAGAGTGAGGAGAAAGAGGGAGAGGATGAGGAGAAGAAAGAAGAAGAAGCAGTTTGTTAGATTGTAATATTGTATTTCTTTTCTCCATTATGCTAACAAGCTACTCATATTGCATTCGTTATCTTTGACGTTATCTATGCATTCATTCAGCGATAACGTTGGTTTAATGTTTAATGGCTAGAGCGTCGGGCGTGTCGATTCTTGCATATACCGTTCGCAATGCGAGGGGATAGATTGGGCATACATTCCTCCGATCACCCAGGTCTGAAAAATGTGATTTTCCTAGCAGTTCACTTAATCACAGCTGGTTCACGCTTCAGGTATTTTTATGTATGCTATCCCTGCTTTAAAAACCCCATTGTATACATCATTACGATTTAGTAACTGCACGTTACTGATTCACTTAATTTCAAGACGCCGGTCTCTCTGGCCGAGGAGTTACAAAACTTTCTCCGTAATCCCGTTTATCACGTAGAGTCTCGTTGCGGGCGAGAGCTGGCAGCGGTTCGACCCCCGCTGGTGACTTGAGGGATAACTGAGCCGGCCGCTCAGAAAGCAATGGCAAACTACTGAGCGTAATCTTGCCAAGAAATCAACAGACAGCTGAAAGATGCTGCTGTTGACAGCTAAGTCCTGTAAAAAGGATATGCTAATTAAAAAAAAAAAAAAATTTCAAGACCATTAACAAAAGGAATGAAGGCTTATACTTATGCTTTTTCGTAATTACTTACTCATCGCGCACAAAGTTTGGTTAGCCGTTATGAGATTTTTGTTTGTTTTGTTGTCTTTTTTGAGTGTGTAAATTTGATTATGAATAAACTGGCTGTATTTATGTCGCTTTTGTTTGAAACCAAATCAACAACATTTTTAGTGTCTCTGTGTACATTGCTGAAATATAATTATAAAGGCCTAGGGTGGACCAGCATGTTTGTACGTGTAGAGTGTATTACATTTTCAGCACGAAGCCCTGCATTCATTCATCTTCGTAAATCGTAATGTTGGTGAATCTTTCAGCAGTTGTTAGTCGAGTGAATTATCCTATCTAAATCTTTCATGACCCCACGTCAGTTGAAAACTCCAGGGCAGTCAACGCGCCACCAAAGTCTGATTTTTCTACCCAAAAGTAATGGTCATTCTGTTACTGTGTCAACGTAGAGCATCATTTCAAGTTTCTGATTACATAAATATGCCCAGGAAGGATACAGTGTGAGCCAGTTAGAACAGAGAGAACGTGGGGGAGTTAGAAAATCCCCGACCCCCCTCACAAAAATGTGTGAGAGCGGCCATTTTTGCTGAATAACGAGATTACGCGAGTGGCAAGGTCTTTCATCATAGCAACGACGGAATTATCAACTATAAATGTAGGAGACACATTCAATAGATTTGCATGTAGAACATACTGTACATAGAAGTAGTCATTGGATGATGATGGCTGAGTCTTGAACACAAGTACCAATTGCAGACATTATCATTATATCCAATTCCAAGAACACTCGTCATTATTATCGAACTACTTGTTGCAACCTCAACACACCATGGCCCTTCTACGCTATCATTATTTTATCAGTCTTTCATCGGGCTATGCGTCATGGCAGTTGTCCTGTTAATATAAGTATTAGTTTTATGTGCATGCAATCCCTCTGGACATTTTGTTGAGTCTGTTGACAATATAACGTAACAGCTGTTGAGGAAACATTGCCAACCTAAACCTAATCCCACCCTATTTATATGTTGTGCCAAATTATGACCTGATTATATCCGAACAGCCTCTCCGCTAGTGCAGGTCTTGCATACCCTGCTGTTTTATGGATTTGGATAAGGGTAGCTCTGCAATATAGTCGTCACAAAAAGGGTACTTCGCTTGTTGGTCGGGAGGAAGGTCTCTACACACAGATAGATGCAAGCCATTCTCAAGAGTTATATAACCTGGACGTCAATGCATAGGGCATACAGTCAAACAGTTCGTGACCCATGGCGAGATAGACGCATGATAAACATTGAATGTTGAAGAAGAAAACAAAAAATAAGAAAAACTCAGTCTTCCCGAGTATTAACCAACCAATCAACGTGTACGCATCGTGTTCCATTGTAGGAAAGAAGGCGTGGCTACACGCCCCAGTGGTTTTAATAAGGTTTCTATCCAAAGCAAAGACAAACTACTGAACGTAAATGTGCCCAAGAATCACGAACAGCCAAAAATGCTGGGGTTGACTGCTACGTCCGTAAAGGATATGCAACTAACTTTACAGCTCTTTATCAGCACTCACTCCTGCGCAGCACTCATGGGTACGCGAAAAATCCTATAGAAACCTCAGCTCAGCGCACGAAATTTTGGATTGAAAACTAGCACAGTGATTCCCAAGTGCACACCAACTCATCCCAATAATCACGCTAGTCAGCAGTGAATGAAGTTGCGTGTCCTTTACAGGACGTTGCACTCAATCCCGACATGTATTGCTTTTTATGATTTACTAAGCATTTTACGTTCAGTAGTTGGCCATTGCTTTCTGAACGGCCGATGCCTATACAATCGAAATCAAAGCAAATCGATCTTCTTCCAAATTGCCTACATAGGTATTGCGAAATTGCGTTCACCAGCCCCATAAGACACGTATACTCTAAATAACTGTCATCTAGATGATGACAACCTTCAATTCCAATATTGTAACCAAGCCAAATAAGCCCACCCTTTGTACACTCTGCAATTATTGTCTTTCTGTCTATCCCTATGTGATTAGCCAGTTTGGTCTTATTCGTTCTTTTCAGTTCACTCTTTTCACCATGCAAGCTTTAGAGTGCTTGTTTATACTGCATTAGGCATTCCTCCAATACGTTTGCATATTTGCATTAGCCAATCGACAGTCTTATTCTTGCGGTTTCTGGCGTGTGGCGTTGGTTATGGTGTCTGTGCTGTGAATCTTTTCTGATACAAATGTTCCTCCATGCCATGTTGCCAGCCTGTCTAGCATCTTCTCTCTTGGTTTTCCACTGGCACTCTTCCTCTCCGAGTATCCCATTGTCACGATGTACTCCAGTTTTTCCCTTCTCATGTCATGTCCAAAGAATGTGGATTGTCTCCCTTTGATACGAGTAACCAGTATCGTTGAAGACCTCTTAATTATAATTCTATCGGTCAATAGCCTTCTGGTCATACTTCAATAAAACCACATTTTCACAACTTCTCACATACATTCTCAATAATTTGCGGATTGTCCACAATTCACTGCCCCACACCAGGGCTGACTCAATATAACTATTAAAAACTCTCTCACCTAAACTGAACAAAGAATATAGAATATAATATTCCTCATTTTATTAGATGACGCTTTCCCTTGGCTATTCTTTATTTAACTGCTTTAATCGGGGGCAAAAAGAAAATCCTAACCTGTACAGTTCGAATCGACTGCACTAGCCAGGCGGCCTTAATTCCTTAGGCTCAAGACCCCCCCCCCCCCCCCCCCGTACACTGCAAGGTACTATAGACAGTAGATGACAGACAGGCAATACATCTATCATCTGCTGTGTTGTTTTTTGTCCATCAAGAATGATGATTACCATTCATTTCATCCAGTGGGGTTGAAAGAATGGACCCGTGAGTTCTAAGATGGCTGGTAAGGCCTATTTTGGCTCGAAATGTTCTTTGACAATGTAGGCAAAGAATGCATGACGTTCCAGGAGGAGGGTCTCCTGCAGTGGTTTTTCTGTCCAGCCTTTTTTCACAGATCTTGCAGTCCTGTTTGCTTCATAAGTGACTACACCCTTGTGCAATGATGTTCGACAATTTCGGTCTTTGGCAGCAGTCTCCCAAGTGTCGTGGTGAATTCCAAAAGCTTTTAGTGAGATCTTCAGAGTGTCTTTAAAGCGTTTCCTCTGACCGCCTTGGGAGCATTTACCACAACGCAGCTCGCCATAAAAAAATCGTTTAGGGAACCTGTGATCTGACATGCGAGTCAAGAGACCGACCCCAGCGAATCTGATTCTTCATTAGTAGAGTGTGGATATTGGGCATGGACGCTCTTTCTAGGACTTCAGTGTCTGGAATCAATCTTGCCATTTAATCTCCAATAGCTTCCCAAGACAGAATGTGTAGAAGTGGTTTAATTTCCTGGCGTGTCGCTGGTAAACAGTCCAGGTTTCACAAGCAGTGTGGATAATACGACTGCTTTGTAGACTTTCAGCTTTGTTTGAAGGTTTATTCAATTTCTATCCTACACATTCTTGTACAGTCTGCCAAAGACCGCGCTGTACCCATCAAAGCACCCACAAACTTAAAATTGAAGACAACAATAGGAAGGACATTGTGTTAAAGTATGCAAGGTTATGTAGGCCTCGATGGTGCAGTGACTAGCACACTTGTCTGCAGGCTGATTGATCATATGTTCGAATGCCCATCGAGGCTGTGGTCTTTTCAATTAATCTGGTCTGCCAGGTCATTGTCACCATTCAACGACGTCAGGATATAACGAACCGGCCATTTTTCACACTTGATTTACACTTTCTTCGCCAAATATACGGTAGTATACAAATAAATCAATTTGATTATTGCTCGCTGGACTTTAGGCGGCCTGGTGTGCCTTGCCAGTGAGAAGACCTGATCGTTCGGGTCCACATCGATTGACGGATGTCAGTCGCGGCGATCGGGCAAACCTTGAGCTACATCCTACGATGGGTGACGTTGTAATATTCTGTTGTGATAATTTGGCCGTGTCCAGCGTGTGCCGCGTGGTCTAGTGGTTACACACACGCTTCACACGCCAGTGATCCGGGGGTTGTTTCCGGGTCCGGTCAAGGATATGCACTACTGACGAGCTCAAACGAGAGCGAAACCCGAGTCTAGTGCTTCCACATTGACGTGGATAGGCCTTAGGTTCATGCCAGAATAGGATCAGCGTTGCCAGTAGTGGGTTGTGCTCAATATTTAAATCTCAAATCCCGAAACAACTAAATAAATCAAATATACAGTATTCTTCTAGTTCGTCAAACTCTCCACTCTGTCGACATTGCTCCTTATGACTTTTGGCTATATTACAAGATGAAATGCCTTCGAAATGGACCTGCTTGTAGTCACAAGAAGATATTAATAATCACAGATCCCCACAGAGGCATTCCATTCCAGGATGCTTCCAACAATTGTTGGGAGAAATGTTTAGTTCTACTGAGAGTAATTAGAATACTTTGAAGGAGTTTAGGGTTTAAGACCTCCAGGTGAGTAACTGTACTCTTCCTGGCCAAAGGCCATCACTTTTGAAATATATCGTGTGTGTGTGTGTGTGTGTGTGTGTGTGTGTGTGTGCGCGCGCGCGAATAATTACAATGTAATATAGAACCCCCGTTGGGAAGTGAAGTACCACTTAGCCATCGCATATTCTAGGCCATTATATTATGGTGAAGGGTGACCAATTCACTTCCCAGAAAATTCTGAAAATAATCCAGTCACAATTTTAGGAGGCTGGACTGACGCAAGAGCCATACTGATTGGAAAACAGAGTCTGACCATCTTGGAGATGTGAACCCCGACCACTGCCATGGTAATCAAAAGCATCTACCACCATGAAATGGAAGCTTCACGCAAACACGTATGCCCCTTTTACACCCCTTCTGGCGTATTGGGTATATGGTGCTGTTTACATATTTTATGAACGATCGCCCTGAAGTGTACTGGGCATGATGTGCTCGCCTCACAATTTATTAGGCCACTCAGCACTCAATGGATCATGTTGTCAATATCACGGTGGCCGAATTTACTTTCCAGGAGGAATCCCTAGTACCCATTTTAGGCTGGATCGACCTGGGAGCCGAGGTTACTTTAAAAAAAAAATTGTCTCAATGGGGATTCGAACACATGACCACAGGTCCGACATGGAAGTGTTAAAAAGGTGGTGCATGCAAATACATACATATACAGAAAGGCCTTACGTTCTTGGAAAACGCGACTTTAAGTGAAACCATGTACAGCAAAATACTATTTCCCACAGAATTAAATGAAATACAGCATATTAAGTAATATTTACTGGCTAAATAGAGGTGAGTTGGATGGCGAGTGGAAGAATTATTGGGACGTAGAGACATTAAAACCATGACTCGCTCCAAAACTATCATCAGCACTACTAGTACTGCTCTCACCCACTTTCTTAGCTAGATCTTCATAGAGAGACTTTGCTTTCTCTTGGATAGCCATCTTGCTCACAGGCATATTCCGTTGGTTCTGGTCTTCAATCCAGACGGCCAATAGTGCTTCCATGTTCTCCATAAGAATACACTTCTGGTACGAGTGATCTTGGAAGCACTCAAAGGTGTTACGTTTTTAGCACCCTCTTTGATGTTGTCAGCACCTGCATGAATTGTCCTTACCGTGGTTGGAGGTAAACCATGGACTTTACCGACATCAACAGCTCGATCTCCTCACTCAAAACGACGTAAAACATCTAACTTCACCTCAAGAGTAACACTTTTCCTGGTTCTCTTACAACCGGACACACTATCAGCACTTACTGTGCGCTTTGAACTCATAATTATGGTGATTACACGATAAAATCCTGGAAAAACGCACTGCACAAAATGTAAAGTGGCGACGTTAACACAGCATAGCAACACAGGTGACGACGTTATAGTCAGAACGGAGCGACGTAAAGTGAAGTTATGTCCCATTGTGACAACGACGTTATAGCGAAACGACGTAAACCGAAGCTATGCATGTCGGGGCCTTCCAGTACAAGATTAGTAAATAAATCAAGTTCGACATAAATATATCATCCTTTATCCCTGGACTTTTGTCATGGGGCTGTTGTGATGGAAGCAATAGAAATCAAGGTCGACAAACATACATCATTATATGTTTGAAAAACAAAAATCTTTGTTGGATTTAAAAACCGTAAATTAAATACGTCATTTTAAAATATAATAGTAATAGTTTCTTCCTTTTCGAGCCACTTAAAAATGATCACAGAAAAAGTAAACAAAGAAAAGGGACTTTCCCCACACCCATCAAGGTGCAACAGGCATATAGCGCTAGAGGTATATATTTAAGACCAATAGGCACTCGAGGGACGATGTCAATTTCACATCAGCATCCTTTACTTCCCAGTACATTTTCTGGTGCCAATTTTAGGCTCTCGTGCCAGTCCAGACCAATTAAAAAAATACCTTTCAATGCGAATGAATAATTACATTCTAGTGAATCAAGAGGTGAAGAAGAGATGTTGGAACAGGAGAGGATACAGATGAACAAAACAGAACAGTATAATATCATTAAAATGTCTTTTCACTGGAAACTGCAGACTAAACGAAATAGAGGAAGATCTAAAACTCATGGAAAAGAGAATCAGAGAAATGAATATCACAGGTAGGACATCGGGTGAGCTGCAAGAGATAGCATGAGACTGAACGCTTTGGTGTGAATTGATAGAATTTAGATGGTATACCATACAGGAGATAAAGGACATAAGTAGATAGATATATCTTTTAGTCTGTCATAATTTGGATCGTACTATTAGTATTAGGGGTAGCATGAACACAAAGCACAAACTCCGAGACAAAAAATGAAGGTTTCAACAATATGTTTGAAACATTCTTTTATTTAATAGAGTTCTTTTGTCATAAATCTTGAGAGTTTGGAAATAATTTTATCACAAGTATTTAAAAGTTTAAACACAATCAATGCATCAAATGTAATATTTGAATTTTACAAAAGTAAAATTCAACATACACATCTTATAGTGTTGTCATAACAATGAATAGGGAAGTAGTAAAAAATAACAGTATGATCAATACGTCAGATTGAAATAATCTGACAAAAGAATTAATGCCAAGAGGCAAAATATCATATATATTTTTATATACTGCATTTTATTTAGTATGGGTTATTTAAAACAACTTATTTCACAGTATATTTCATAGACATCCATGTGTTCCATTCAGTTATAATATATCATTCTTTGGGGGTAAACATTTGAAAAAAAAAAAAAAAACTTGAATGTTTACAGTTCTTAAGCATAATCACAGTTTAACCCATTTCAGTTATATTTGTTTTCACTTACATTATCACATTTTAAAAACTGGTGTGGAGGCAGTTTCCTGCTATTGGTCTGTAGTGTGATAGGGCTATCACATTTCTAGGCCTGAATTCACAAACGAACTCTCGCCTGACAGCACTCATGATATTATCAGCACAGCTCCCTATCTACTTTGCTAACACTTCGCTATCACATTGTTTCCACAAAATTAACTGTCAAGATAATCTCACAACATAGTTTGGAGAGATAGAGATATACTTTGAAACAGATGAGTCACAATTTTATGTAGCGAGTCGACCAGTTCCCTTCCCAACTAGTTTTCTTTTCCAGAAAATTCGCAAAAACGTATTTTATGAGTGTTTCAACTCAAAGCCATACTTATATAATAAAAATATATATATATATAAACATACAGTGGAGATTGAACCACTGTGTTGATAAATAAGCAAACTAATAACACCTTATGGCTTCCTCACAAAAACTGAAGCGAGGTAGTACAAAAATTAGTACCAATTTAAAAATAAAATAATAAATATTGATTGATTTATTGATAGTTATATAGTTCTTGTTTCTGAAGAAATGCAAGCTTCACATTTTAAATTAAAGAGGTGCCTCTACAAAAATGAGGAAGGGGTTACAGACGCAGTTCATAATCCTGCATACCCGCATTCGAAACACAGCTGTGGGCGATTTGATAACAGACCGCCTTATGTTTGTTTTTTATGAAATGGTTTGGGTGCTGGTCGTTCAGAAAGCAAACCACTGAACGTAAACTTGCCCAGGATTCACGAACAGCCAAAATAATGCTGAGGTTGAGTGCTACGTCCTGTAAAGGATAAACAACTAACTTTTTTAGAGGTAAGCTTCTCCCTCTATCTTGATATGACAGGGTATGATGTAGATTTGAATAAAATAATGAGCCAAAGGATCCTATACTTCCCCACCCTGATCTTGGGATAGTGGATAAGACACCTAGCCTACTCAGATAATTTGAAAACAAAATTATAGGATCTGTAATTAATTAATTAATTAATCTGTTCCAATGCAATTTTCTGCTACGGGTCTGTGATAGGATAAGGCCAACAAATTTGTAGGCCGGAATACACAGAACAACAGGTGGCCAATCTTTCCCACACTTTAGCAGATGATGAGCCCATGAGTAGAATCCACATCTCACCGTGCTGATGACATTACCAGCATAGGCCCTTATCACCTTCACTAACCCACTCGCTTAGGAGGATCTGAGTAACATAAAAATTCTTCGGCGGGTGTAAAGCAAAACCTTTTGGCAGAATAAGCTGCTTCCAAGACTAAATTCTAAAATTAGAAGAAAAAAAATATCTGCCCACAAAAAAGCATTTGGTAAACATGTTAAGATGTTGACTGATCCAAGGAATTTGTGCACTGTGTTGAGATTCTCTTTCTGTCATCTGGGGGTGGGGGAAGGTCAGACTGGAGCACTTAAGGAAGTATCCATGTGTAAAGAAAGTGATTATTTACAGAACAACCAAGCAATCAACTACAACAATTAGTTATCCTAAATGTTATGCTCTGAGACCAGCCAAATATATTGAAAGAAATATTTGTAAATATTAAACCATAAACACAGAAACAGACAGTCACTCTGTCACATTATTTCAAATAAACAAACATTATAATTACTGGAGAAAATGCATGTTTATATAAATTATATATAAAATTACATAATATATATTTTCATTGAATTAAAGTATAACAAAATAGTATCATTTATGTCATATAATAATTTTGAAGTGCACTAGCATTCACTGAAGAAAGAAAACATAAAATGAAAAACAGTCTATGAATTCACAATGTGGATGGCTTACATAAACAGCTGAATGTCTCTATATGAATGATTTGTAGAATACATTAAATCTGAGGAGTGGGAGAGAGTTCGCCTGATGGCGAGGGACACTGGTAATAAGGAAAACTAACGATTTTGAATAATTTCATTTATTATTTACCAATCAGAAATCACTCAGTGGGATTTGTAAACTATCTGATATAAAATGTCTGATTTTAGTGATTATTATTGAATCAATTGTAGTTTAAGCAAGTAGTATGCTTTCGTTTATAGTCACAATCAATGTTTCCCCAAAGCAGTAAAAGTGTTAGGAGCAACACATTCTAATTCATGAGCTATTAGGATTAGTCAATTAACAAATTGATATTGTGGCATACATTTTGTCGTTATATATCTACTCATGAGCTGAGCAAAAAATATGTGTGCTAAGGGCTAAAAAAAGTGTGCACTATCAGCAATCACAACTTAGAGGCATCACTGGTCATAATGAATAATACAAAAATAATGAGGATTACAGTAATAAGATTCTGCAAAAAGTAAGATACTTGAAGCAGGAATTCAGATTGTGACCAAATGGTAAAATATTGACAGTAAAATTACCATAAGAAAAGAGAGGCATTATAGACACAAAGAAATGGAAGGTTTTCTGTGCTGTAATAATACTGTCATACAAATATGGCTAATGTTCCAGTACAGTTAAATAATAATGAGATCCATTTAAGATATGCACTGTTTATCAGTTGTTTGGTTTTCTCTGGGTATGGGTTGGAGCCTGTTGACAATGAAATACCTCAAACCTGTGGAGGTAACATTCCCTGTCTAGCCCTAACTCCAGCCAGTCCATCTGTGCTATGCTAAATCATAACTTGGTTACATCCTAGGCTGGAACACAGACATGAAACTCCAGTACCTGCAGGTCAGCATGGCCGAATGGATAAAAACACGTGTTTTTAAATATCCAGTGTGCTGATGCCGAGGTTAGGGGTTCAACCCCTACACCGGACAGTTGGACTAAAATATTGACCTGTCGTCCTTGACTTGGGGACGTAAATTACAAGTGCCTCTGAAGTCAGAGTGGGTTTGCTTGATGGCGAGGGACACTGTTAATAGGGAAAGCTAATCCACACTCAAAATTCAGTCCAGCACTACTGGAAGTAGTGTGGACTATTGAGATCAAAGCGAACGAGCGTACAAAAAAACAAAAAAAACAACTCAAGTACACTGGTTTCTGAGCTTGGAGAAGGGAAGGAGAAGAAACAGTCCATGGAGATGGCATTTTGGTGCCGGCGTTAGGAAAACAGTCTTACTCTCATAGATATAAACTCATTTCAGGACTCAGCAATCTGAACATCAGTGTATTGCACTTAAAGAGTTAACCAACCATCAGTTGTTGGGCACAATGTAAAAAAATAAATAAAAACCTGAAATATGAGGACACAGCTTTGGTCATGAAAAATGAAATGCTTACACTCGAACTGACAGATAGTAACGGCAACATAACGTCAAATTAAAGTCTTTAATATGAATAGCAGAAAAAATAGATAAGTGATTGTGCTTACCAAGTTAAGAAACACGATAGTAAATTCTGGAGTAAGTCAGTGAGTTCAGAGTTGTGCACTTTCATAACAGTAGATGACAATGTGTTAAATAGATCTTATGTAGAATCATTCTTCTACTTCTTCTTCGGGTGTTTGGTCTGAAGCAGACATTGACAATCATAACTCTCCAATTCTTGCTGTCATTTGATATTCTAATGCAGCTGATGTGGCTAATGATATAATTTATTGCCAAGTTGTTTACACTTTCTACATAAATATTTTACTATCTTCCTTTGCTTCTCTTGCCTAATATTTCCCCACATAAAGCTAATTTCTATATTATCAATGTAAAATAGGTAAGGCCAAAGCAGTATTCCATGAGTTACATATAGCTAATCCTGATATATGAAAGTGAAATGGACAGCCAGCAGAGTAATAACTGAAATTACTATAAGGCTACCATGATGTCAGTCTAATAAAAGAATGATCAAAATACATTAGTTAGGTAACAAGACTATTGAAGATATATTGATAAAAACCAGCTCACACAGAGAAACTGTTACTCAAATCAGAAGCAAAAAATCCACAATCTTTGGGCACTATCTTGTATCTCTCATACAATATCCTGCTCAGTCCTTCTGACATATAACTGAGATCAATCAATCAATCATGTTCCATGCCGGAAAGCGTGGGCGGTCATGACTCGCCATTTCACTCGATCACCAGAGTCTTGGATCAGCTCCGTGTTCATGTCTCGACCATGCCATGTGGCCAAGCCTTCCAGGTATTTACTTCTTGGTCTTCCCCTTGGTCTGTTCTCTTCGATCTTGCCAGCTGTCACCAAGTTCTCCAATTCATTTCTTCTCATAACATGTCCAAAATTGTTTTACTGTCTATGACTAATTTCTCTAATCAATTTACGATTTTCATTTGTCTCCTGTAGTACTTGGTCATTGGTTTTTCTGTCTGTCCATGGTATTCTTTGCATTCTCCTCAGAAACCACATTTCTGCAGCCATCAGATGTTTTTCAGCTTGACTGCTCATTGTCCAAGTTTCACATCCATACAAAAGAACAGGCTCTATGTAGCACCTCAACACTCTTTTTCTTGTTTCAACTAACATCTTTTTATTGGTCAGTATGTTTTTTATCTTGCTAAAGGCTACTCCGCCATGGCAATTCTTGTTGTAATCCCTTCAAGGCATCTCCCATCAGATGTTATGACTGTTCCGAGATAATTGTACCGATTCACTTGATGAAGAGTATTCCCATCCACTTATATATTACGTAACTTATTATAACTGAGATATAACATATATATAGTGCCATTGTTTTTTTTCATATAGTAGATATTTATGTTTTTCTCTACTTATACTTTGCTGCTTAATATTGTGTAGCTTATGAAATCACGACTTTCAGACAATTGTAATATTCATTTTGTGCTATCTATTTTCATTCCTGTCACTATATTTACAACTTTTCTTTTCGGTAAGTGACTTCAATTATTATTATTTTACTCTGTAATATTGATCCTCTTTTTAGAGAAACTTTTGTTTTGTGTGATGTATTACTTAATCTGTCCTTGTAGTTCTCTAGCACTGTCTATCTCTGTATTGCTTAATCTGTCCTTGTAGTTCTCTAGCACTATCTATCTCTGTATTGCTTAATCTGTCCTTGTAGTTCTCTAGCACTATCTATCTCTGTATTGTTGAAAAAGGTCACTTAGAAGTCGACAGGGTCGACTTCATTAAACTGGGTTTTAATCCCATATGGCTTGGTCTCTTTCCACAGCGCGGAAAGTGTCACACAAAGCACGAACACCATAGCTCCAGCGACGACCCACAACCTTTGAAGCCAGAGTGAAACGTCATGACCACTTCGCAACGGAGACTCCCGAAGTTCTGTAGCACTATCTATCTCTGTATTGGTTAATCTGTCCTTGTAGTTCTCCAGTACTACCTATCTCTGTATTGGTTAATCTGTCCTTGTAGTTCTCCAGCACTACCTATCTCTGTATTGGTTAATCTGTCCTTGTAGTTCTCCAGCACTACCTATCTCTGTATTCCTTAATCTGTCCTTGTAGTTCTCCAGTACTACCTATCTTTGTATTGGTTAATCTGTCCTTGTAGTTCTCCAGCACTACCTATCTCTGTATTCCTTAATCTGTCCTTGTAGTCCTCCAGCACTATCTATCTCTGTATTGCTTAATCTCTCCTTGTAGTTCTCCAGTACTACCTATCTCTGTATTGGTTAATCTGTCCTTGTAGTTCTCCAGTACTACCTATCTCTGTATTGGTTAATCTGTCCTTGTAGTTCTCCAGCACTACCTATCTCTATATTGCTTAATCTGTCCTTGTAGTTCTCCAGTACTACCTATCTCTATATTGCTTAATATCTCCTTGTAGTTCTCCAGTACTACCTATCTCTGTATTCCTTAATCTGTCCTTGTAGTTCTCCAGTACTACCTATCTCTGTATTGGTTAATCTGTCATTGTAGTTCTCCAGCACTACCTATCTCTATATTGCTTAATCTGTCCTTTTAGTTCTCCAGTACTACCTATCTCTGTATTGGTTAATCTCTCCTTGTAGTTCTCCAGTACTACCTATCTCTGTATTCCTTAATCTGTCCTTGTAGTTCTCCAGCACTACCTATCTCTGTATTCCTTAATCTGTCCTTGTAGTTCTCCAGCACTACCTATCTCTGTATTCCTTAATTTGTCCTTGTAGTTCTCCAGCACTACCTATCTCAGTATTGGTTAATCTGTCCTTGTAGTTCTCCAGTACTACCTATCTCTGTATTGGTTAATCTGTCCTTGTAGTTCTCCAGTACTACCTATCTCTGTATTCCTTAATCTGTCCTTGTAGTTCTCAAGTACTACCTATCTCTGTATTGCATAATCTGTCATTGAAGTTCTCTAGTACTACCTATTTCAGTATTCCTTAATCTGTCCTTGTAGTTTTCTAGTACTATCTATTTTTGTATTTCTTAATCTGTCCTTGTAGTTCTCCAGCACTACCTATCTCTGTATTGCTTAATCTGTCTTTGTAGTTCTCTAGTACTCCTATTTCTGTATTCCTTAATCTGTCCTTGTAGTTCTCCAGTACTACCTATCTCTATATTGCTTAATCTGTCCTTGTAGTTCTCCAGTACTACCTATCTCTGTATTGGTTAATCTGTCCTTGTAGTTCTCCAGCACTACCTATCTCTATATTGCTTAATCTGTCCTTGTAGTTCTCCAGTACTACCTATCTCTATATTGCTTAATCTCTCCTTGTAGTTCTCCAGTACTACCTATCTCTGTATTGGTTAATCTCTCCTTGTAGTTCTCCAGTACTACCTATCTCTGTATTGGTTAATCTCTCCTTGTAGTTCTCCAGTACTACCTATCTCGGTATTGGTTAATCTGTCCTTGTAGTTCTCCAGTACTACCTATCTCTGTATTGCTTAATCTCTCCTTGTAGTTCTCCAGCACTACCTATCTCTGTATTGCTTAATCTCTCCTTGTAGTTCTCCAGTACTACCTATCTCTGTATTCCTTAATTTGTCCTTGTAGTTCTCCAGCACTACCTATCTCTGTATTGCTTAATCTCTCCTTGTAGTTCTCCAGTACTACCTATCTCTGTATTCCTTAATCTGTCCTTGTAGTTCTCCAGCACTACCTATCTCTGTACTGCTTAATCTCTCCTTGTAGTTCTCCAGTACTACCAATCTCTGTATTCCTTAATTTGTCCTTGTAGTTCTCCAGTACTACCTATCTTTGTATTGGTTAATCTGTCATTGTAGTTCTCCAGCACTACCTATCTCTGTATTGGTTAATCTGTCCTTGTAGTTCTCCAGTACTACCTATCTCTGTATTGGTTAATCTGTTCTTGTAGTTCTCCAGTACTACCTATCTCTGTATTCCTTAATCTGTCCTTGTAGTTCTCAAGTACTACCTATCTCTGTATTGCATAATCTGTCATTGAAGTTCTCTAGTACTACCTATCTCTGTATTGCTTAATCTGTCCTTGTAGTTCTCTAGTACTATCTATTTCAGTATTCCTTAATCTGTCCTTGTAGTTTTCTAGTACTATCTATTTTTGTATTTCTTAATCTGTCCTTGTAGTTCTCCAGCATTACCTATCTCTGTATTGCTTAATCTGTCCTTGTAGTTCTCCAGCACTACCTATCTCTGTATTCTTTAATCTGTCCTTGTAGTTCTCCAGCACTACCTATCTCTGTATTCCTTAATCTGTTCTTGTAGTTCTCTAGTACTACCTATTTCAGTATTCCTTAATCTGTCCTTGTAGTTTTCTAGTACTATCTATTTTTGTATTTCTTAATCTGTCCTTGTAGTTCTCCAGCACTACCTATCTCATTATTCCTTAATCTGTCTTTGTAGTTCTCTAGTACTCTTATTTCTGTATTCCTTAATCTGTCCTTGTAGTTCTCTAACACTACCTATCTTTAACATGTTCTCCATTGTCATAGGCTTATTGTAGTGGGTCATACATACAGTTAATGGCATCTTCGGGAGTTCACATTTCTTGCACTAAAATGGTTTTTATTTTTGGTTCGCATATCCTTTACAGGACATTGCTGTCAACATCAGTATCTTTCAGCTGATTGTTGATTTCTTGGCAAGATTACGCTCAGTAGTTTGCCATTGCTTTCTGAGCGATCGGCTCACACACCCTGTAAGTTACAGACGCAGCGAGAACCGCTACCAATTCTCACGCACGTCATGTTACTCACGAGAGTATATGGGATTATGGAGAAAGACACTAACTCCTAGGCCAGGGAGACCGGCACTACAATGGTTAATGTTCTAAATTATAATGTTTCTGGCATTCAGCACTATTATCTTCTAAATAGTAAACAAAGCTTTTCCAAGTTGAAACCTCAGTATTGATTAAAATAATGAATATGTCATGCCAACAGGAACGTCTGATGTCTGCGGGAAAGAGAGACAGAGGAAGACTTAGAGGGAAGTTGCTAGACAGTTTAGTATTGTGGTAAAGAGAAACATTTGTGTAGGAAATAACCAGCAGTATAGGAGACAGGAGGCTGTGAACATACATGATGACCAATGCCACATGACATAGAAGAAGCAGTATGATAATACTCCAGAGTGTCAATGTAAAAAAAAGGACAGACTCTGCAACAGGTGTCACACATACTAAAAATAAATGTGAAGATGTTGGCTAGCAAGCACTTATAAGTGTGCATGAAAAAACACACATCACACAAGCATACAAACATAATTTCTAAGAAATAAAAAAAATATATAATTTATTTATAATATCACAAAATAAAATGAAATAGTTCTCGAAAGAAACACTGAGATTTAAATAATCAGCAGAAAATGCATAAAACGCAATTACAAGAGAACTATAGATAAATATGATAGAAAATGAATCATTTAATTCTAAATATCAGTGTGTATGGCACATGAAATATTAAAACTGATGAAATAAACCATATTTTTATTTATACAACTGGCTCTGTAAAGGGGTTACGAATGCAATTCGTAATTCCGCATACCTCGTTCAAAACACAGACGTGGGCGATTTGGAAGCAGACCGCTTTGCATTGGTTTCCATACAATGGTATGAGTGCCGGTCATTCAGAAAGCAATGGCAAGTTACTGAATGTAAGCTTGCCCAGGAATTACAAGCAGCCAAAAAATGCTTGAGTTGATTGCCATACTCTGTAAAGGAAATGCAACTAACTTTCATTTATACAAACACCCACACACACACACACATATATATATATAATACTCAACCATGAGTGAGCATGATGTGAACACAAAAGGCAAGCATGCTAGCCAATGCACTTTTGTGCTTATATATATATATATATATATATATATATATATATATATATATATATATATATATATATATATATATATATATATATAATTTTGAAGCACATTGTACCAAACTATCGTCTGTCAAGACGGAAAGGTGCCAATGAATATATATATATATATATATATATATATATATATATATATATATATATATAATATTACCTCCTGGTAATAGGATAAGCTAATACACATGCAAAAATCAGTCCAATGCACTACAAGTAGTAGCATGTGTATGGACAATGCTTGAGTTCAAAAGCTTGTGATCTCCAACAACCCCCCCCCCCCCCCCCCCCCCAAAAAAAAAAAGTTAAGTAAATGATGTTAATGTGGGGAAATGTATACATTCATTCTGAAAGAAAAGTTAACATTTAAGTTCAGCTGACTAGTGTGCGGACTGAACCCACAACCCTGCTGTAAGCTCACCGGAAGTTTAAGCGCATACACATTAAGCCCCATGGATGATACATAATGTTGGAGATAGCAAGATGTGAAGAAGCATGTTCGCCTACACACATACATATATACACTGTGGTACCTCGGGTTACGAACTTAATTCGTTCCAGAACTCGATTCGTAACCCGAAACGTTTGTAACCTGAAACATTGAAATCAATGAAATAAAGACAATCCGTTTCAAGATGAAAGAATTGTTCTTTTTTTTAATTAACATCCGGTTGTTTACCTGACAAAACACAAAGAAAATGTGCACTTCACACTTTAAATAAAGAGAAAGAACACAACCAAATGAATTAAATGTAAAATAAAAAGAGATTTAGTTTATCTTTGCTACCAAGAAAACGATCATGGGAAATTTGTCACTTTCTTTGTTATTCTGAATCATTAGTTTCAGGAGTGTCTTGTCGCTGTTTCTTGGCAGCCGACAGGGAATCTTTCTGCAGAAAGAAACTATCAAGGGAAATTTGTTGCTTCCTTTGCTGGAGAATCTTTCTGAAGTGGGCCATCGTGTTATCATTCATCACATATAGGGGCATAGGGCTTGTTAGCAACAAGTTTGTTTAGATGATGGTTCACAATGAAGTCTTCGACGTCTGCCCACTTGCTGCAAATTTCTTTATCCCTGGCAGTTGAAACGGTTACTGACTTCTCATCATCGGACGACTGAAGATCCACAAGCTCATCTGTAGTACTGTTTGTACTGTACGCGATCGTTTGTCTCCAACGTTACACCTTGCTCTCTCTCGCTCACCTATGTTCGTAACCTGAGGTACTGTTCGTTAACCGAGACATACAATATTCGAAGTTGTTGTTCGTAACCTGAATTGTTCGTGACCTGAGGCGTTCATAACCCGAGGTACCACTGTATATATACAGAGATAAAACACAGAAGGCTAGGGGAGCTTTTATAACACTGGGACATTTGCGGAAGTCAACAGAAATTAAACCTAGCAGAAAACTTAGAATATTCAATTCTAACGTTAAATCAGTACTGCTGGTCAGAGGCATGGAGAACAACAAACACAATTACAAATAAATTATAAACATTCACGCAGGTCCACATGGCCAAATGGGTAAGAACGCGTGTTCTTAAACATCCAGTGTGCTGATGCCGAGGTAAGCGGTTCAACCCCTACACCGAACAGCTGGACTAAAATGTTGACATGTCATCTTTGACTTTGGGACGTAAATTACAAGTACCTCTGAAGTCAGAGTGGGTTTGCCTGATGGCGAGGGACACTATTAATAGGGAAAGCTAATCCACACGCAAAATTCAGTCCATCACTACTATAAATTGTGTGTATGGACTACGCTAGACTTCAATGCGAGCGAGGCCCCCCCCCCCCCCCAAAAAAAAATAAAAAATAATAAACATTCACAAATCAGTGCCTGCACAACATAGAAGGAATAAAAACTCAAGAATAGTATAACTAGAAAGGCCTTAGTCTGGAACCCACAGGGAAAAAGAAATAGAGGAAGACCTAAAAACTCACGGAGAAGAGAAGTAGAACTAGAAACGAACAATATGAGAAGGACATGAACGGAGCTGCATAGGATAGCTAAAGATGGGGGGAGCTTGGAGTGAGTTGGGGAATAGAGGGAAGAAGAAGATATACATATATCTATAAAAGGCTCTCTTATTCGTTTTAACAAATAAAATATATGATGTTAGCCCCATATTTTTTATAGACCAATAAGCACTCTTTAGATGCAGTGGCTAGCACCTATACCTGTTGGCATATATGTCCTTACGCATATATGAGAGCAGGACTAGACACAGAAAACAGAAGAGAGAGAGAGAGAGAGAGAGAGAGAGAGAGAGAGAGAGAGAGAGAGAGAGAGAGAGAGAGAGAGAGAGAGAGAGAGAGTGGGGGAAAGGAAAAAATTAGTGAGAGAGAAAGAGAAAGGAAGAGGCAGCAAGAAAGAGAGAGAGAGAGAGAACAAGAAAGAATAAGAGAGCAAGAGAGAGAGAGAGATAGATAGATAGATAGATAGAGAGAGAGAGAGAAAGAAAAGAGGATTAGTTAAATATGTGAAATTGATCTACTTTATATATCAAACAATGCTGCAGATCTAATGTACTGTATATTAAGTTGAATGTTGTTCACCAACATTTACTAAACAGCGTCCACAACCTTCTTTTCCTGGCAAATACGACTTAATTTCAAATTGCAAAATAGGCAATTGAAACATAGTGATCCAAGACATAAAACATAGTCCTATGTTCAAATATTAAAATATAATTATATCACAATTTCAAATAAGACAAAGTACAAACTATTCACAACAGTAATTATGGTAATTATGCGGGAAAGTCATTAAGAAACGTAAATTTTATTATAAAGTGCATGGAAGTGTATGGCCAAAGGAAAATCTTATTTCAGGTCAGAAACCGGCTCTTAAGCAACACCCCATGTAGGAGTCATGAGGATCAAGCAGTTTTCACATTCTCAATAGCAATTACAAAATGGCTGCCCCAATATCAACTTGCACTGTGGAGAAATAAGAGGCGCTATTTGTTTTTTGTTTGTTTTGGTTTTTGGTCAGAGGATGTGAAATCTAAAAAAGAATAATGATTCAGTATGGAGACAGCTTTTTGAGTCAGGGGAGAGTGTATAAATGGGTAGAGAGATTTCAAAATAGAAGTTAAAAAGTCATTGATGAACCGTATAGTTAGAGACATGCATGTGCAGCAAGTGACACAGTGAAACAGCTGATGAACCAGCTGGTCCATGACATTAGGCAACACACTATTAATGAGATAGCCATGGATTTCAACATGAGTTGGTGCAGCATGCAAAATTGTCAATGATGACCTTGGTTATAGGAAAGTATGTAGCAGATGGGTCCCAAAACATGATCACACAAATGTGCACTGCAGACGACTTATCAGGAACATTTGGAGAGATGATTTTCCAAATTGTGACAGGAGACGAGTCCTGGGTGCATTATTACAAACCAGAGTAAGGGGAAACACCCTTTGCCTCCGGTTAAGAAAAAATGAAAGATGCAGAAATCCACTGGGAATGTCATGATTACTATCTGTTGGGATATTAAGGTCCCTATAATCCTTTATTGGTGCATTTCCAGGAAAGGGGTGAAACTGTGACCAGTAGTCAATACAGTGAACAAACTGAAGCCCGCAATATGATTGAAACGCCACTGGCTTTTCTTAAAAGGAGAGTTGTTGCTGCACAAGGCACATGCTCGTATGGCTGCGCACACAGTGGATACTACTTTCTCTGAAATTTGAAGTCTTGAAATATCCAGCATACTGTCCAGACATGGCATCATAGAACTTTCATTTTATTTTGGGGGAACCTTTTAAGAAAATTTGCTGGGTCAGAGGTTTGCAGATGACAATGAGGTATGGAGATGGTGCAAAACTGGTTTAAGGCCACACCCAGAAACTTTTTCCTAGGAGGCATCAGCAAGTTAGTTGACAGCTGGACCTAGTGTGTTGCCAGACAGGGGGACTATGTTAGAAAATCACACACACATACAAAATATTTGGTTCACACTGTTAAAGAAAAAAAAAAGTTATTTGTAAAATTCCTGTTACTTAATGACTTCCCCTTGTACTTTAAAAAGCATCACCATTCTACAATTTTCCCCAGCTCTACAAAACTATGGAAAGTGACAAAGTAAATTGTGAATATTGAAGAATCTATTATGTTCAGTCTGCCTTGGAATGAACCACAATGACAAAGACATTATGCTGGATTTCATGAAATAATAAATAAGTCACATGTTTACCTTGTCAATAAGCACATTTCTTTTACACAGAATAAATTAATGAATAAATTAACAAATTATAAAATTACAGGTGCATGGCAAATGAAGCAAGTGATTTGTCCTGTTACACAATGTTGATACTTATGTCTACTTAGCCGTCTCCAACAGTGAGTGACTCACTGGGTCCTTGCACAACTGCATGTGAGCTGCACCTCTGTAAGAATGAGAATAGGCTGCCAAGAGTAGACAACTCCGTGGGATAAACAACAACAACAACAAAATGTCTATTTTGGGAGACTGAGCAGTGCTTGTTCACAGTGCAGGGAAATAACACATGCTGACAATTACTAAAGTAATTATATAAAATAATAATTTGCATACTAATCTTTTTCATCCAGATAATTATGTTGTATTTTTGTTTATGCAAAATTAATGTAGTTGTTAATTATCTGTTGCATGTGTTTACCACCTTAATTAATTCTGTTCAATTTATCATGTTTAATTGTGAGTATAAACTAACATGTTATTTTCTTAAACATTCCATACCAAGAAATGTGTCATGTTTAACTGTGAATACTAACTAGCACTTAATTTTCTTCATAATTCTACACAAGCAATTTATCACATACTGAACAGTGAATATGAACCAACACTTTATTTTCTTAATACATTCTGTAAACATTAATAGGCTAATCCATATCATTACCGATCGCCTTATCAAATGACATGGGAAATGCGTCTCCATAGCTCCTGTTCTGTAGCAGAATATTTGAAATTATGTGCTTCCATGCCATGGTTCAATGCCATCTGGCATTTTCTCTTGCTGCCTTTCACTATCTATTTTCCCATTCATGTTGCCAGTTAATACAGTAAGTTCTAGTTTTCATTTTCTCACAATGTTACCATACATTTTTGCTATGCTTTTCTGATGTTTATAATAAGTTTTATTAATGTTGCTTGTTCTCTTTCAAATGGTCTCTTTCAAACTGAAAAGCTGAAATTTGGCTGTTCCTGGTATTTTTAGCATTCTTCTGTAAGCCAATTCTGTAACTTGAAAAGATTTTGTGTGGTTTTTTTTTTTGTTTTATAAAAAAAATACTAATTATCCAGAATTCACAACCTTATGTTAAAAATAAGTTCTACATCAATATATTATTGATTGTACATATCACAAATTATTTCTCTGAAAAATTGATGTTTTGATTGTTTAGAAAGTAGCATTAACAAATGATAATTTGGTTGGTGCCAAATTAATAAATTAATATGTTTATAGTAGTAAATTAACAATATATTTCTATTTAAGATGTTTACACAAATACTAAAATCTGGTATTAATCAGGTAATTCATCTAGTGACCCTTACTTAAAGCACGAAGTTCTATAGCATCCGGAGATTCTGAAGAATGAAGAAGAGGTGTTGTAGAACTTTCATATTTCCCTTTGGATTTGTGAACAAGGACTTCACCTTCAACAGATGCACAATAATCAGACTGTCTAGCATTGCCGCTGGTACAGGAGCTCTCTTCATCTGGAGATTGTGTATTGTCTGTTGCTGTGCTGCTATGCTCATTAAGTTGTGAAATACCACTTTGTGATAACATTGTTGATGTTAGTGATGAATCTTGATTTCTCTGTTTGGGAATACCACCATATTTTCCATTGGGCACATTGTTCTTGTACTCAGAAGTATCACTCAGAAGAAATACACACTCAGAGTTCTCACAATCATTTTCTAAAGTTTCATCTTGTTCATCATCATTGCACACTTCTGCCCGTTTCAGATGATCTGCACTGCTAAAACTATATTTGCCTGTATTCTGCACTATTTCTATATTGTTAGAAATGGTAACGCTTTTTCCTGATGACCCTGACTTTGTGCGGCACGCTGTTTGATGGGAATCAGCTGGCAGAGACATTTCTTCTTCTTGAATTATGTTAGAACAGTGACATTCAGCAGCCTTTGACTCTGCTGCCAGCGGCGATATCATATATGCAGATATAGCAGCAGCAGGAACTGCAAGAATATTTCCACTATCAATACTTTGGTTTGAGGAACTAGAAATAAGAGAGCACTTTGAGTTTTTACGGATGTCAACACTGCCACGCTTGTACTCTGGCTTCTTCTTTAGGTGATTGCTGGCCACGCAATATTTGAGAAAAGCTTCTAGAGAACGCCTGCCTCGTTCCATAACAAATTCAATATCAGCAGGTTCAAGGACAAAGTCTGATGTTCCTATATGACCTGTATTGATGCCAACTGTGCGTTTGAGATCTCTTTCCTGTAGAAAGTGAAAACATTTGGCTTATTCAATATATCAAACTCAGTAATAAATTGATTAGTATGGTTTAGAATAAAAATAACAATTGTGTAAGCCACATACTTTTCATACAATAACGTGTAACTTGGAATTATAAAACCAATATGTACGAGGGGGTTTCAAATGAAGACCTTAAATGTTTTGTTTTTTGTTTTTGGCTGAATATATTCTGAAAAAGTAAGGAATAAATGTATCATTTTTTGATGTAGTCACCACTGTGTTCAATGCAAGTCCTCCAGTGCCAATAAAATGCTTGGATTCCTGAAGAAAAATCGAATCTGGGGTCACTACTCGGTATGCCTGACATGGTAGTGAACAGTCTGTGACAGAAGTCACACCATTTTGAAACTTCCTACTCCACTGATACATTTGCTGGAGTGACAGGCATGCATCACCATACTGGACCTTCATTTGCCGATGAATTTCTATAAGTTTCACCTCTTCACTGTTTAAAAAAAAGGATAACAGAACACTGCTCGTCTTTGGTGCATGTCAAAAGTGGGACAGTCATAATTAAACAGTCCTTATTACGTCACCATGTTCGTCTGCACAGTGATGTAACTGCTTAACACTCTTGTAATCCTTAACAACAATATTAACAGGTCACAAGACAAAGGTATGTTTATTGTAATTTCTATAACACTTTTAAGGTTTTTATTTGAAGCTCCCTTGTATGTTCACCATTTCTAATTCTATTCTCGGTGTTTTGAGGCCTCCCTCTACTATATGTATCCTGTAGGTTCCATAGAATGAACTGTCATGTTACACTATAGTCAGGTTTTCTCATTGTGTGTTCTATTCTGCGCTAGCTACAACATAAATACCATGACTGCTCTACTGCAACAGCAAAACTCATTATTTCTGCCCCAAGCAATACATATAACTGGCTATTCCTAAAGTGTACCAATCAATGTGCCTGTAGTAATTTTAATTAACCCCAGTATCCTGTATAACCCTTCTCATGTACCATTGGGATATTGATGTCTAATGTTATTGATATAATAGATATTTATGTTTTTAACGTATACTTTTGCCATTTCATATTGTGTAGATTATATATCATGTCTTTTGGACAGTTGTGATATTAATGCTATTAATCTTCACTTTTTTGTCAGTATATTTACAGCTTTTCAGTAAGTGATTTAAATTGTTAGTATTGTACCTCACAATATGTATCCCCTAAATATGAAATTTTGTTTTTGTGATGTATTGTTTAATCACTCCTTGCATATTTCTTGCACCCCAGAAAATAATGTTTATGCTATCATACTTCTAGTATTTGGTGCAGTTTTTGTCTTTTACAGTAAAATAAGCTATTCCAAGCTGTATCCTCAGTAATTTTGTTTTTGCAAACAATTTTCAGTTCATTTGCTGTTTGGCATGTTCTTTTTGGATTAGTTAACCATTTTTATGCTTTGATTTCATATTTGTGTCAATTCTTCTATTATCCTCTTTTAAATTGTTGATTTATTGTCATCCTTGCCCAGAACTGTATTAGTTTATTATTATTTGTGTTGCCTTTCTTTGCTTCATCAAAATCGATTCCTACACGTACAAGTATCCACACAAGCATCACTAAACATCATCTGGCATTTAGATATATAGTAGCCTATAAGATATCCTCTGTTATCATTGGTATACTACAATGTGTATAATATATATATATATATATATATATATATATATATATATATATATATATATATATATACTAGTTGACCCGGCCCGGCTTCGCCCAGGCCCTGGAGGGGATCTATCTATCTATCAGTCTGTCTGTCTGCTTGTTTGTCTGTCTGTCTGTCTGTCTGGCTGACCCGGCCCGGCTTCACCCAGTCCCTGGTGGGGAGCATCTCATTTAATTCATATAAGTAGTCATATAAGCTCTCCCGTTCCCGACTATCTGTCTGTCTGTCTATCTGTCTGTCTGTCTGTCTGACCCGGCCTGGCTTCACCCAGTCCCTGGTGGGGAGCATCTTATTTAATTCATATAAGTAGTCATATAAGCTCTCCCGTTCCCGACTATCTGTCTGTCTGTCTATCTGTCTGTCTGTCTGACCCGGCCCGGCTTCACCCAGTCCCTGGTGGGGAGCATCTCATTTAATTCATATATGTAGTCATATAAGCTCTCCCGTTCCCGACTGTCTGTCTATCTGTCTGTCTGTCTGACCCGGCCCGGCTTCACCCAGTCCCTGGTGGGGAGCATGTCATTTAATTCATATAAGTAGTCAAATAAGCTTCCGTTCCCGACTATCTGTCTGTCTGTCTATCTATCTGACCCGACGTGGTTTCGCCCAGCTCCTGGCGCACAGTAACTTAAAAGAATGTCCTTCCACACACCATTCATTATTTTTAATGAAAACTGTTTTTAATCACCGACATGACAGTTGATAAGTTCTTTAAGCAGAAAAAGATGGGTTACAATGTTATGCATTATTTTTATGCAAACTTTGAAAATGCCTTAAAGATTATACCATTATTTATTATAACTCATATGCCTGAAAATAACTATAGACAAAGAGTTTAACAATAGTGCAAGTAAGTCCAACAATATGACTATAAAGTATATAGAAATGTTATTAAAAGTTATGCCCCTTGAAATAACTTTTCTAGAGTGAAGTCCCCCTGCTATATAGAACTTATATAATGAAAAATGGAAAAGTAAATGTTATTAAATAAGTAGAAGATTTTACACTATGAAACTATTATAGTCAGTTGCAAAGGAATGAAAGGAAGAGGTGTAGAAAATTTCATCTCAATCGGATGTACCGTTATCGAACCCATCCAATACATAGCCAGCGACATACAGTCTCTTTATATATATATATATATATATATATATATATATATATATATATATATATATATATATATAATATATCAATCAATCAATCAATCATGTGCCATGCCGGAAAGCGTGGGCGGTCATGACTCGCCATTTCACTCGATCACCAGTATATATATATAAAATATATTTACAAAGTATGTATATTTTACCCATATGAAAATAATACACTTTTTGATTTTATTATTGCCTTATTTTCCCCATAGTACAGCTGCTTTATTCTCGTGGGACTGCAGGACTTAGCACACATATTAGCATATGTCTTGTTCAACATACATATACACATATCAGCATAGTCTTGTTGATCCATCCATCAATCCATCATGTGCCATGCCGATAAGCATGGGCGGTCATGTTCTACCATCTCACTCGATCACCAGAGTCGTGGATCAACTCCGTGTTCCTGTCTCGACCATGCCACGTGGCCAAGCCATCAAGGTATTTACTTCTCGGTCTTCCCCTTGGTCTCTTCTCTTCAATCTTGCGTCACCAAGTTCTCCAAGTCACTTCTTCTCATAACATGCCCAAAAATGTTGACTGTCTACGTCTAACGACTCTAATCAGTTTACGATCTTCATTTGTTTCTTGAACATACATGTGCATATATCAGCTTACAGTTTTGTTCAACATACATGTACACATATCAGCATACAGTTTTGGTAAACATACATGTATACAAGACTAACGTATTTTCTGAACACCTACCTCAACATAAACCCTTTTTACATTTGTGAGCAGAGTTGCTTGAAGCGTATCCAGGAAACTGGAGAAATTTTTAATGTTACGTCGCTGGTAGCCTAAAAATCTGTTCTGCATGCTGATTCCGGTCTCTTCCATGAAACTTAGCAGTTCGTTATAACTGATCTAAAATTGATGGGATATCAAGTGTGCATTAAGTTCATTGAGCTAATTTATATTTTGAATTAACTTACTTTATGGTAATTTTAATAGCATAGTGATTCTCAAAATGATACATATGTACATCTACATATAATCATTAATGCAAATAATATCTAATAAAATGGATATTAATATAAAATAATCATAAAAGTAGTTAGCCATTTAAAAAAAAAAGGTCTAGTCTATGAGTACAAAAAGAGAAAAGAAATTGTTGATTGGTAAAGTCTGGGCTAATATAGCTCGCCATGAGAACACAGAAATACCCAACTTAAAGACTAAAATTTGCTACTAATAGCTAAAAATGGTTAGAATTTGACAAACAACACAAGTAAATAATCACATAAGAACCTTTATTTTGGAAGCCTGTTGCTAACTCACTTATCATCACCATATACCATGCCGCTAAATGTGGGCAATCATGGCTGATCATCTCACAATATCATCAGTGTTTTGGATCAGGTTTGTGTTCATGTCCTGGTTATGCCATGTGGCCAAACCACCCAGATATTTATCTCTTTGCCTCCCCCTTGCTCATTTCCCATCAGATTCTTTCCAGTTGTAACTGAGTCATTTAATTCATTTATCCTCATAACAAGCTCATAAATCTGGACTGTCTACATATAATTTCTCAAACCAGTTTACGGTTTTCATTTGTTTCTTGTAGAATTGTTCCATTTTGTTTTCTGTCCATTCATGGTATTCTTTGCATTTTCCCCAGAAACCATATTCATACTGCCACTATGTTTCTCAGCTTGTCTGCTTATTGTCAATGTTTCATATGCATATAACAATGCAGACTCTATTTAGCACTTCAAAATTCTTTTTTCTTCTTCTTAGCACATGGAAGCTTTTTATTGGTAAGTATGTTGTCTGCCTTGCAAAAGGCTACATATGCTATACTTATAGTGATTCGTTTTCTAATCTCTATCAAGCACTACCATAAAATGATATGACTATTCCAAGATAGTTGTACCGATTCACTTGTTTAACAATGTTCCTATTTACTTTGATGTTACATTCTGGTATTTCTTCTTGGAGTATCACTATTATAATTCAATTACAACAATATATTTCTCAGTCTCTCTGTGTCTCTCAATCTCTCTCTCTCTCTCTCTCTCTCTCTCTCTCTCTCTCTCTCTCTCTCTCTCTCTCTCTCTCTCTCTCTCACACACACACATGCATGTGCGCACACGCACAGCCACACGTGTGTCATACAATTGTTCTGCAAAACATTATAAAAACACCAAACCTGTCCATTATGGTCCTTATCTAGGTAATCCAGAATGACATCGCTGCCAACATCACCAAACAAGATTAGCCTCCTGCTCTTAGGGAAGGATGACTCCTGGAAATAGAAGAACATTTTAACATCCTGGAGAAACTGGCGTTCTTAATATTTTGTTACAGAACATACTGTATGTTACAGAAATGAAGAATAAAATGAAGAAGGCAAGTACCCTCTAATATATATTTCTTTCCTATTTTGTATGTATCAATCATCATTATTTTATTCATGCACTTGTAACTTCTATGTGGCTTAAATTATTTCCCCAACATTCCTAATTGAACTAACAAATTATTAATATTCAGGAAAACAGATGCAGCAGATTAATATAATTTAAAAAAGGTTTTAATAAGGACATTTTTCTGGTTCAAGGGCACACAGATCTTGGATGGTCATAAATTTAACCTTATTAGTTTATCTGTAGTAATTTATCAGAAGTTAACATCTAACACCAACATCACAGCTCTTGGGGTATGCAGACGTCTCCCCAAGAAGAATCCATAGTATGGGTACTCATAGTCACAGTGACTGGTTGCTTCTGCACACATCTACACCGTCCTCTTCACCACTACTTCCTCGTAGTGTCAAGTTGGACCCCTTAATCCATAGGCCCGTGTGGTCATCAATTTGATCTTTCTAGTGTATAGATACTGTTGTCTCTCCAGTGCTTAACCTCAGCATCCCTCTCCCCCACCCTCGGAAATTCCCCAGAACCCGGCCAATCAGCCTTTTGTTTCCTTACACCCCAGCATTGGTCTGGACATAAATACATGCACATACAATGTATCGAATGTTATTTAGTCACCATCAGAAATGCTCGGACAACTGCCTGGTGGTGATGGTAATTCATTCTAAATTATAAAAATGTGGAGCCAGCCACATATACCCAATACGTGGCATGGGCAAGGGTCCTTACCTTTTATGTTTACTTACATATGGGCTGTTGGTGTGTCAAGACTCCTGTGTTTCACTTTTCACACAGGGCAGTGAGGAATATTTTGCATGATATTTACTGGTACAGGAACGGAGCATAATGGGGTGACCCTTTGCCGTGAAGTTGGAACAGCGACTAACTAACTAACACATGGTTACTAGTCATGCTTAGCATAGGAATAACAAAAGCACAGTACTTTGTAGACATTTACATATCAGAATTACAAATAATTAGCCATTTGATTAAAAACTAAAGACAAATGAGACTACAGATTAAAGAAAAGTGAACAAAGAAGAAACAGATCTGCTCAACAATAGTCAAAACATTTGGCTCAATATTATATGTTAGTTACATGTTCTTTGCAGCACGTCACAATCTGCCCCAGGATTTATTAGTTGTTTGTGGTTTTCTTGGCAAGTTTTCATTCAGTAGTTTGCCATTGTTCTGTTTGTAATTTTCTAAACAAATTTTACATTCAGTAGTTTGCCATTAAATTCTGAATGACTGAAGCTCACACCATTGTGAAATTCAATGCAAAGCGTTCTTTTCCCAAATCACACAGCCTGACTTCAAATTCTGCATATCAAGATTGAGAAAATACATTTATGACCTCTAAGCCACAGGCTTGACATAAATCAAATCAATAATTTCTTTTTTTTTCTTTTCTTTTCACAAATTACATCAGCCTTTACTGTAAGGGCTCTGGCGAAGGGGTTACGAATGCAGTTCGTAATGCCTCATACCGCGTTAAAAACACAGCAGAGGGAAATTTAGCAGCAGACCATCTTGCATTGGTTTCTATACAATGGTATGAGTGCCGGTCATTCAGAAAACAGTCGCAAACTATTGAATGTAAACTTGCCCAGGAATCACAGACAAAAAGTGCTGGAGTTGACTGCTACGTTCTGTAAAGGATATGCAAACAACTGAAACAATTTTTTGTTTACTGTAAAAAAAGGAGATTACAGATAAACATATAGCTATAAAACTTACATCCTTTAAAGCTGCCTCCAATTCTTGTCTGTCAATGGTGTCATTTTTGTCAGTATTGTGCTTATTTAGTGCCTGTATAACAGTAACAATAATAATGTAACCTTCTGTAAATTAGAAGATAATGTGATTGTATTAAATTTAAAATAATACAGTAACTGCACAAGCAATTATTATATATTTGTCCTAGTTTGCTGAGAAAACATTTTCAATAGTAAGCTAAATGGGCACTCTTCTGAATAACGGTCTCAAATTATTTAGTGTAAACAGTATCCCTTACAGGGCCTCATTGGGTGATGTTGTCGATCACTTCCGGTTCAGTGTGTCGTGGACTGCTAGACCGGTCGATTGATGCAATAAATGTTTCCTGGGCCTGTAGGGCCCTCACTGTCGTCGGAGTGTATATCTATATCTTGTACGTACGTTTTTCCACATATAACTGATAGGTATACACTCACAACAGCAGTGAGGGCCCTTTGGGCCCAAACAACGTTTATTGCATCCATCGATCGGTCTAGCAGTCCACCACACACACTCAGTAACTGTACATAATAAATAACGGTAACAAATTCTTTATTGTACATACGTATTTCCACATATAACTGTCAAATATTATTGGTATGTTTTTTGATTTTCTCAGTTCTATATTTTATTTCGTAGTGTGTAAAGTTTAATATTTTTTATTGTATCACCTAATGAGGCCGTGTAAGGGATGCTTTTTACAAGAAATAATTTGGGACCGTTACTCGGAAGAGTGCTGCTAAATGTTATATTTCTAGTCGGCCCAATTTTTAGAAATTATCCCAGTTACATATATTTATACAGGTTACAATAAACATTCTTAATAAATCCAAGAAACAACTATATAAAATTAATTATTGTCAAGAAGTAAATGAAAAAATTAGGAAGCTATTAGAAGCAAACAAAAATGTGGTTCCTGTGATGATTGTTGTGAGTTCCTCAGACTACCATAGTAATAACGATTACCAGAAAATGGCTAAAGAAACTAGAACATGATATACAACAAGAAAGAGGCCGACAGCTTTCTTTGGTCAAGTATTGAGGAGAGAGACATTGGAGAACATCGTGACAACTGGGAAAAGAGACAGAGGCAGACCAAGAGAAATGAGGCTGGAAGGACTAAGACGGTGGCTTGGATGGAGGAATATTACATCATCAGCAGAGTTGATCCAGAACACCAAAGACCGATATCTGAGGAGAGACATGAACACTTATGCCAGCTGGCAGGGCAAGTATTGATGACTGCCAACAACTATAAAAAGGAAGAAGAAATAACAACTAAAAATGAATGAGTTATTTATATTATCAAAAACTCTATAAACAAACAAGAAACAACAACTATATAAAATTACTCATTACGAATTTTAACGATGAACAATAATTGTAGATACTCAGGACTATCTAAGTAAGTGTACACTTGCAACATCTGTAGATGATATCATTTTCATAGTGACTTCTATTTATCTGGGATAAAGTGCACATTCTTACCCTCAGGAAAGCATTCATAGCTTTAACCAGCCTCCTGTGCTCGCGGTCGGTTTTCAGCTGCAGTTTTTTCTTTTTAATCTTTTCTCTGGAAATGAATAAAAGTAATATTACCTACGTAAGAAAAGACAATTATCAATTTCACGCATTAAATCTATTAAAAAAAATTCACATTTTGTGTGTGCAGGAAACTGCAATCAACCCAAGTTTATTTTTAAGACAATTTTACATTCAGTTTCAGTAGTCAGCCGACTCTGTGGCGAAGGCGTTACAGACGCAATTCGTAATCCCGCAAACCGCGTTCGAAACACAGCTGCGAGAGATTTAGAACCAGACCACCTTGAGTTGGTATTTCATATAATAGTTATGAAAGCTGGTCATTCAGAAAGCAACGGCAAATTACTGAACTTGATAGGGAATTGCAAACAGCCAAAACATACTGGAGCTGATTGCTGCGTCTTATATAGAGTAGTATGTAACTAAAGTCTGACAATGCTTTCTGAACGAGAAGTCAACGTTTACGTCCATCCAACTGACCGCTGTCAGCGCATCGGAAGTTTAAGAGCACTTTTATTCTTTCGGCCACGTATGCTGCTACCCTAAATCTAGACTGGTACATAATTTGTTTCTTCACGTTACATGAGTCATTGTCATAGAGTAAAGCGGCACTTAAACCCTCGCCGGAGCTGCAAAATTCATTCACCATGTGAAGGTTCGCTTTGTGTAATCTACGAGATGAGACTGGAGCGTGTACGGGGGTCTATTTGCAGAAAACATGGTCTTTTACAAACCACAAAAAAAAAACAAAAAAAACCACAAAAATTAAAGTACATAGTAGCAGGAAGGAAATGTGATTACTAAGCTATGAAAAAAAAGCAAACAAATCAATACTATTGTATACACAATCCAACAGCACTGCTGTATGTATGGGTCAGAAACATGGAGAACAACTAAACAAATTACAAAAGTAAAAGTCGAGAGGATCAACTTCACTGCCCTGGGTTTTATCCCATATGGCTTGGTCTCTTTCTGCAGGACATCCTGCCGAAAGCATCACACAAAGCACGAACTCCGTAGCTCCGGCAACGACCACCAGGAGTTTCCGAGAAAAATGCACTCTTGAACCGAAAGACGGAACCTGGAATCGAACCCACAACCTTCGGAGAGCGAGGCAGAATTACAAATACACTACAAAGATTCATGAATTGGTGACTGTGCAGAAGAGTGAGACAACATGGTGTAACAGAATCACTAATGTGGAGTTCAGGGAGAGAACAAATCCCAGTAAACCAAGAGATGAAGAACAGACGCCGGCGCTGGATAGAACACACACTGAGAAAACCTGAGGACAATATAACTAGACACCTTGTTGTCTGGAGTCCACAAGATAGAACACACCCTGAGAAAACCTGAGGACAATATAACTAGACACCTTGTTGTCTGGAGTCCACAAGATAGAACACACCCTGAGAAAACCTGAGGACAATATAACTAGACACCTTGTTGTCTGGAGTCCACAAGATAGAACACACACTGAGAAAACCTGAGGGCAATATAACTAGACACTCTCTTGTCTGGAAGCTACAAGGCACACGAAAATACGGGAGACCTAAAAACACTTGAAGATATACAGACAGAGATGAGTAATATTGGGAGGACATGGCGGGAGGACATGGAGGGAGGACATGGAGGGAGGACATGAAGAGAGCTGCAGCAGCTAGCAACAGATAGGAGGGCTTGGCCTGGTTTGGTTGACGGCCCATGCCCCAATGGGGGGAAGAAGAAGAAGAGACGAACAGGGGGCGAGTTAGCGAAGTTGATAGATAACTGCACTGATGTTATGAGCAAAGTCAGATGATGGTTCAACATATGGGCTCATCACCTACTAAGTGAGGGAAAGATTAGCCTTCTATTCCTCCGTGCATTCAGGCATACACAAATATGATGGTCCTATTACCTCACATACCCATAGCAAGAAACTGTGCTAGGACACATTAACAACACATGTCAAACAATGACTGATGACACAGAGAGTGACAATGAAGTGTATCTGACCTGGCAAGTTTTGTGTTTGGTAGCTCTTGAAGCTGAACCCCATGGCGCAAATTCTCTAGTTGATACTTCAGCAAATCTTGTTCATTGTCTGAGTACTGTTAAAATCACATGAAAGAGGGGAAAATGCTTAGTTATGTATTAATTATAGTTATATATTAGGTGTAACATTGCCAGGATGGGCTTATCTATCTTCTATCTATCTATATATATATCTATATAAAAGCCCATCCTGACAATGTTACACTTATTGACTTAACAGTAGGTCAGCATGGCTGAATGAATAAGAACGCATGTTCTTAAACATCTGGTGTGGGACGCAGAGGTGTTTCCAAGGCACCAGAGCTGGGTTCTATACTGGCCAAGACCTATTGACGCATCCTCGCCAAGTGTCCTGGGCAACAGGTCCCTTCGGGGTCCTGGCTGAAGTCAGTAGGATCGTTGATTCTTCAGAAGTCGGAGAGTGTCTGCCTGCACGGCGAGGAACCATCAGTCTGCACACCAATAAGTCAGACATGGGACAACGGATACTCACACAAACCTCGGGTCCTGTATGACATCACCGGGAAGGTTAACCCGGTCAACAAATGCCTGCAGAAGTCGGATGTGTCAGCCTAACGGCGCAAGAACGCAGCTCTGCTGTAAACAGGCACAACGCAATCATGTCCGAAAAAAAAAAATCCGGATGAACGCAGAAGAAGTATGACATCACACTGATGTTGGACAACAAGATGTCTTCATCCGATATACAGGACTTCACGCTGGAGATCACAGCCAGCGAACACAAGCAAGCAAGCAAGCAAACGTCCGGTGTGCTGAGGCCGAGGTAAAGGGTTCAATCCCCTACACATGAGTTTGACTAAAATGTTGACCTATCGTCCTTGACTTAGGGTTGTAAATTACAGGTACCTCTGAAGTCAGAGTGGGTTCGCTTGATGGTGAGGGACACTGTTAACAGGGAAAGCAAATCCACACGCAAAATTCACTCCAGCTACTACTAGAAGTAGTGTATGTGTGGACTATGCTGCTTGAGTACACAATGAGCGAGTGCCCCCCCCCCCCCCCCCCCCAAATAACATGACAACAAGAAATTCACTGATGAGATATGTCACACTTAGGTCAGTCTAAAGCAGTAGTTATGTATGCCTCTATCTTGTCACGGAGATGCCAAATAATTCTGGAATATGGCTTCAGGAATATACCACCGTAAAAATTTTTATGATACCTGCGTCACAAAAACTTTCTGCAAGAACATGGTACCATAAAAACACAAGGCATATGGTAGACCAGATATAGAAGAGGAGATATTCTTAGAGACTACATATGTAAATACCAGAGGGTATTCAGTGCTAACTGTGTAGATAGAGCATATGCAGGAATTGATGGTAATGAAATGAAGGACAAAGAAGCAAAGAAATGCAGAGCAAATAATAAAAAAATAAATATTACTCTGAGAAAAAAAAATCAGCAATTAAAAAAAAACAGAAAAGACACAAATGCAGCATCAAAGCATGAAAGGAAAACATGCATACAGGATGTTAATTGTTCCAATAAAATCATGCCAGGTAGCATATGAGCTTAAAATTCCTTGCAATAAAAAATTACTGTGGTTACATTTTGGAATAGTTAATATTAGATTTTGCTGAGCTTGTCTGTTTATTGTCTATAGCTCTGTGCTTCGCAGGCATACAACAGTAGTTCTATATAGCGCTTGGAGACTTCTTTTCTCACTGAAACTGACACCTTTTTATTGGGAGTATGTTTTCCATCTGGTAAAATGTCACTATTAATAATAATTTTAATATGTTGATTCTTGTTTCTAAAATCTACAAGTTACAAGACATATTCCATCAAATGACAGACAGATGACAGCATCGTCCTGTTGTGCAATAATGTCTTTAATGATAGACATACAACACACAAACAATAATGATTATATTTATAATGTCAAATGCCATTAATGCTAAAGAATGATATTACAACAATAGACAATACAATAGCCTTGAGTTTATAGTTAAACATACCAGTTGCATGCCCAAGGTCTTCTCATTGTACGTGCCAAATCTTTCAGTTCTCTCCAAAAGCCTGGGTATGTCTTCCAAGGGCTGAAGCTTCTCCAGAAAATTATCTTCGGGCTTCATTGACAGCCACCACCCTGGTTACAGATTGAGTATCGATACTGTAATGTCATTCATGTATTTCGAATCTCGTTAGAGGTGGATTTATTATTTATAAAAATGAAACTGACTCAGGCTTCCGGGTTGACCCGATTTAGTTAGTTAGTTAGTTAGTTACCCGATTTAAATGTGTGTCATGGTGTGTTTGGGAATATAGAGGCGGAAGGCGTGATATTGGTTACGTCACCCACCGGGGCTTGTAACATATCTCCTATACATATTCAAGGCTTGTAAAAGGGTCATTGACTTTTTACTTTATGTTATACTAGCTGACCCGGCCCGGCTTCGCCCAGTCCCTGGTGGGGAGCATCTCATTAAATTCATATAAGTAGTCATATAAGTTCTCGTTCCCGTTCCCGTCTGTCTGTCTGTCTGTCTGCCTGCCTGCCTGCCTGCCTGCCTGTCTGTCTGTCTGTTTGTCAACTTACAAAAAGCATTAGAAAGAGCACTTGAAAGATCTTTACATTTTCCCCAACAATTAACTTGGGTAAATGGAGCGGCGGCAGCAGCAGCAGAAGAAGAAAAAGGAGGAGTAGGAGGAGGGAAAAGGAAGAGGGAGGTGGAGGAGGGAGGAGGAGGGAGGAGGAGGAGACAGGAGGAGGAGGGAGGAGGAAGGATTAGGAGGAGGGGGGAGGGAGAAGGGGGAGGGAGGAGGAGGAAGAGGGTGGAGGAGGAGGAGAGAGGATGAGGAGGGAGAAGGAGGAGGGAGGTGAGGAGGAGGAGGGAGGGGAGGAGGAGGGAGGAGGAGGAGGAGGGAGGAGGAAGAGGAGGGAGGAGGAGGGGGGGAGGAGGAAGAGGGAGGAGGAAGAGGAGGGAGGAGGAGGAGGGAGGTGGAGGGAGGAGGTAGAGGGAGGAGGAGGAGTAGGGAGGAATAGGAGGGAGGAGAGGAGGGAGGAGGAGGGATTAGGAGGAGGGGGAAAGATGAGAAGGAGGAGGAGGGAGGAGAAGGAGGAGGAGGGAGGAGGAGGAGGGAGAAGGAGGACGAGGAAGGAGGGAGGAGGAGGAGGAGGAGGGAGGAGGAGGAGGGAGGAGAGAGGAGGAGGAGGGAGAAGGAGGAGGGAAGAAGAGATAGAAGGAGGAGGGAGAGGGAGAGAAGGAGGGGGAGGAGGAGGAGGAATGATGAGGAGGGAGGAGGAGGAAAGAGGGAGGAGGAGGGATGTGGAGGAACGAGGAGGAGGGAGGAGGTAGAGGAGGAGGAGGTAGAGGGAGAAAAGGGATGAGGGAGGAGGAGGAGGGAGGAGGAGAAGGAGGAGGAGAGATGAGGAGGAGGGAGGAGGAGGAGGGAGAAGGGAGGGGGAGGAAGGAGAAGGAGGGAGGAGATGAGGGGAGGGAGGGGAGGAGGGGGAGGAGGGGGAAGGAAGAGGAGTGATTAGGAGGAGGGAGGAGGTAGGAGGAGGAAGAGGGAGGAGGAGGAGTAGGAGGAAGAGGAGGGAGAGGGAGGAGGGGAAGAGGAAGAGGGTAGGAGGAGGAGGAGGGGAGAGGAGGAGGAGGAGGATTATAAACGCATATGCCTGTAGATTAATAATGGCTGAAGTTGTTCCATGTCTTCTTAGAGTTGGCGACAGTGTAAAGAAATATAAAAATCTTCAAACTTGATAGACATAAGGTAACTATTATTAATAACCGACATGACTGTAGATAACTTCTTTAAGCATAAAAAGATGAGTTACAATGTTATGCATTATGAATTATTTTTATGAAAACTTTGAAAATGCCTTAAAGATTATATCATTATTTATTATAACTCATATGCCTGTAAATAACTATAGACAAAGAGTTTATACATCTTTGAAAACGATGCAACAATATGACTATAAGTTATACAGAAAAGTTATTAAAAGTTATGCCCCTTGAAATAACTTTTCTAGAGTTAAGTCCCCTCGATATATAGAAATTATAATGAAAAATTAAGTAAGTAGCCGATTTAACACTAAAAAAATATAACAGTTGGCAGCGCGGGAATGAGCGGAAGACGTGTAGAAAATTTCATCTCAATCGGATGGACCGTTCGCGAACACATAAAGGACACACACACATACATACATCCTTTTTTATATATAAGACTAGCTGACCCGGCCCGGCTTCGCCCAGACCCTGGTGGGGAGCATCTCATTTAATTCATATAAGTAGTCATATAAGCTCTCGTTCCCGTTCCCGACTATCTATCTATCTGTCTGCCTGTCTGCCTGTCTGTCTGTCTGTCTGTCTGTCTGTCTGTTTGACCCGGCCCGGCTTCGCCCAGCCCATGGTGGAGAGCATCTCATTTAAATCATATAAGTAGTCATATAAGGTCCCGTTCCCGACTATCTGTCTGTCTGTCTGTCTGTCTGTCTGTCTGTCTGTCTGTCTGACCCGGCCCGGCATCGCCCAGCTCCTGGTGTGGAACATCTCATTTAATTCATATAAGTAGTCATATAAGCTCCCGTTCACGACTATCTATCTGTCCGTCTGTCTGTCTATCTGTCTGTCAGTCTGTCTGACCCGGCCCGGCTTCGCCCAGCCCCTGATGGGGAGCATCTAATTTAATTCATATAAGTAGTCATATAAGTTCCTATTCCCGTCTGTCTGTCTGTCTGTCTGTCTGTCTGTCTGTCTGTCTGTCTGTCCGTCCCTCTCTGTCTGTCTGTCTGTCTGTCTGCCTGTCTGTCTGTCTGCCTGTCTGTCTAATCATTTATTGGTTGCAGTTAGAACAACCTTAGATAAACGAAGACCAACTTACAAAAAGCACTAGAAAGAGCACTTAAAAGATCTTTACATCTTCCCCCAACATTAACTTGGGTAAATGGAGCGGCGGCAGTAGCAGCAGCAGAAGAAGAAAAAGGAGGAGTAGGAGGAGGGAGAAGGAAGAGGGAGGTGGAGGAGGGAGGATGAGGAGGGATGAAGAGATAGGCGGAGAGAGGAGGAGGAAAGAGGAGGGAGGAGGGAGGAGGAGGAGACAGGAGGAGTAGGGAGGAATAGGAGGGAGGAGGAGGGATTAGGAGGAGGAGGGAGGAGTAGGAGGGAGGAGGAGGAGGGAGGAGTAGGAGGGAGGAGGAGGGAGGAGGAGGAAGAGGGAGGAGGAGGGAGGAGGAAGGAGGAGGAGGGAGGAGGAGGAGGGAGGAGGAGGAGGGAGGAGGAGGAGGGAGGAGGAGGGAGAAGGAGGAGGGAGGGGAGGAGGAGGAAGAGGAAGGAGGAGCGAGGAGGAGGGGGAGGAGGAGAGAGGAGGAAGAGGGAGGAGGAGGATGGGGGAGGAGGAGGAGGAGGGAGGAGGAGGGAGAGGGAGGAGGAGGAGGAGAGAGGAGGAGGAGGGAGATGGCGGAGGGAGAAGGAGGAGGGAGGAAGAGGGAGGAGGAGGGGGAGAAGGGAGGAAGAGGGAGGAGAAGGAGGAGGGAGGAGGAGGATAGAGGAGGAGAAGGGAGGAGGATGGCGGAGGAGGAAGGACGAGGAGTGATTAGGAGGAGGGAGGAGGTAGGAGGAGGGAGGAGGAGGAAGAGGGAGGAGGAGGGAGGAGGAGGAAGGAGGAGGAAGAGGGAGGAGGAGGGAGGAGGAGGAGGAAGAGGGAGGAGGATGGAGGAGGGAGAGGGAGGAGGGGGAGGGGAGGAGGAAGAGGGTAGTAGGAGGAGGATTATAACGCATATGCCTGTAGATAACTGCAGCGAAAAGGTGGGGAGCATCTCATTTAATTCATATACGTAGTCATATAAGCTCCCGTTCCCGACTATCTGTCTGTCTGTCTGTCTATCTATCTGACCCGGCGTGGCTTCGCCCAGCTCCTGTCGGGGAGCGTCTCATTAAATTCATACAACAAAAAAAAGTAACTTAAAAGAATGTCCTTCCACACACCATCCATTATTTTTAATGAAAACTGTTTTTAATCACCTACATGACTGTAGATAACTTCTTTAAGCATAAAAAGATGAGTTACAATGTTATGCATTATGCATTATTTGTATAGAAACTTTGAAAATGCCTTAAAGATTATATCATTATTTATTATAACTCATATGCCTGTAAATAACTATAAACAAAGAGTTTATAAATCTTTGAAAACGATGCAACAATATGACTATAAGGTATATAGCAATGTTATTAAAAGTTGTGCCCCTTTAAATAACTTTTCTAGAGTTAAGTCCCCTTGATATATAGAAATTATAATGAAAAAATGAAATATTAAATAATATTAAGTAAGTAGCCGATTTTACACTAAGAAACTATTACAGTTGGCAGCGCGGGAATGAGAGGAAGACGTGTAGAAAATTTCACCTCAATCGGATGGACCGTTCGCGAACGCATAAAGGACATACATACAGACGGAGATTGCCTTTTATATATAAGACTAGCTGACCCTGCCCGGCTTCGCCCAGTCCCTGGTTGGAAGCATCTCATTTAATTCATATAAGTAGTCATATAAGTTCCCGTTCCCGTTACCGACTATCTGTCTGTCTGTCTGTCTGTCTGTCTGTCTGACCCGGCCCGGCATCGCCCAGCTCCTGGTGTGAAGCATCTCATTTAATTTATATAAGTAGTCATATAAGTTCCTGTTCCCGACTGTCTATCGGTCTGTCTATCTGTCTGCCTGACCCTGTCCGGCTTCATTAAATTCATACAACAAAAAAAGTAACTTAAAAGAACGTTCTTCCACACACCATCCATTATTTTTAATGAAAACTCTTTCTAATCACCTGCATGACTACAGTAACTTCTTAAGCAAAAAAAGATGAGTTACAATGTTATGCATTGTGCATCATTTTTATGAAAACTTTGAAAATGCCTTACAGATTGTATCATTATTTATTATAACTCATATGCCGGTACATAACTATGGACAAAGAGTTTATAAATCTTTGAAAACGATGCCACAATATGACTATAAGTTATACAGAAAAGTTATGCCCCTTGAAATAACTTTTACAGAGTTAGGTCCCCTGAGATATATGAAATTATGATGAAAAATGAAAAATGAAATAATACTGAGTAAGCAGGCGATTTCACACTAACAAAATATCACAGTTGGCAGCTCTGGAATGAAAGGAAGGCGTGTAGAAAATTTCATCTCAATCAGATGGGCCGTTCGCGAACGAATAAAGGACATACATAGATACAGAGATACGGACGCACATCCTAATTTATATATAAGATTAAAAGGAGACCTGAAGGCACAGTGGCTAGCACACTTGCCTGCCGGCCCGGTGGTTCGATTCCTTCCAATAGAATAGGGATATGGTTTATTGATTTATTTGGTTGTTTCGGGATTTGAAATTTAAATATTGAGCACAACCCACCACTGGCAATGCTGATGGTTTTTATCATTTATTATGATACATACATATACGGTTTATACACATATATGGAGAATACACATATGGTTTATTCATTGATATCATCTGGGCTGTCAGGTCAGTCCAGACTAAAATTGGTACCAGAAAATGTTCTAGGGAACAAAGAGCCACTGGCGGGATATTAACCACATCACTCGTTGCGTGCCGATTAATTTAAAAATATGGAGTTAGCCACATCTACCCAGTACGCCTATAATGTAAACAAAAGTAATGTAATTATTGCAATATTAGCTAGAATGTAGAATGATCAAACCAGTCAGAAAACCACCAAAACCTGCTCAAGCCGACTACCGCGTTATGGACAAACCAGATCAAATCATTATTCTGCGCCTCAGAAAAGGACACAACACATTACGCAACCACATGTACATATAATTCTATATAACTAGGACTGCTCACTGTCTCACTGTCTCAAAGAGTCAGCTGGTGAAATTAGAGCGCATACAGAATGAAGCTATGCGGGTCATTCTGGGATGCACCAGAGACACTCCAGTAGTGTGTATGCGTTACATCCTTGGTCTGCCTACTGTTGCTGGTAGGCACAAGGTGATGCAGGCGAAGGCATACCTCAGAGTAGCTGCAGACACAGATCACCCGTTGCATGAGGCGCTGGACGTAGTTAAGGGTCAGAGACTGATAAGAGGGAAATCATGGATGGCTCAGGCGGAGGATACGATCAGACAGGTGTGCCCCTTGGAGAACATTAGGCGAGGAGAGGAGTGGGTCAGAGTGCCAGCCGTGCAGTCAGACTTGTGCAGAGTTATAATCACATTGAGCCGGGAGTGCAGGGAGTGGCCAGCAGGGGCCACGGAAGTGGAAATTCAGCAACTAATTTAGGAAAATTCTCGCCCGGGTGATGTGATTATCTACACGGATGGGTCGGTGTTGAGAGGTAGGAGAAGTGCCTGGGGGTTCTTGGCAAAAACTAATGGTCGGCGTTTGGTGCAGGAGAGCCTGGCGTATGATGACACTACATCTAGCTTAAGAATGGAGGTGGAGGCGGTCAGTGCAGCTTTCCGCTGGTTAGAAAACACGATACATACACACATTGTGATTATAACTGACTCAGAAAGCATGCTGAGAAGGGTGAGAACAGACAAGCTTCGTGCAGAGTGGCTTGCTTCGCTTCGGAGGTCACGGGTAGCAAGCATCACCTGGATCTTTTCTCCTCGGCATGCCGGTGTGCTGGGGAATGAACAGGCGGACAGATTGGCTGGCTCGGCAAAACCTTGCATGACAAGGCAGACGTGATTGCGGCCTTGTGGGAGCACGTATACACCTCGGAGGAGCAAATGGATCACCATAGTCTGGTAAGAATGAGACAGCGAGGTGTGACGAGGGGATCTGGCCGACGCTCGACGTTCAGAGGAAAGGCGAGACGGACATCTAATCAGATTGCTACTGGAACTATTAGTGTTGGAACTCTTCGCTGGCTGCTGAGGATGGGGACGGAGCGCTTATGGGAATGTCCCGAATGCTGTGATGTCGGTTCCTAAATCAATCAATCAATCAATCAATCAATCAATCAATCATGTACATATAATTCAAGATTTGTAGGTTATTCATTGTGTATACGGAGAAGATACATTTCCGTTGTGACGACATACTCCAGCTTTAACCTTCTCATAGGAAAATAATAAGATGTTAAAAAATTTAAATTGTCGGTGTAGTATTAGAGTAAACTATACTTCTATTAGTAGGCTGCAAGAATGAACGAGCGAGACTGAATCTTAAATGCAGTATGAGCCGCTTTCAAGCAGCAGTCTTACAACCCTTGCTATCGTACTTCTCGGTAGTTAGTCATCAAATTATCCTCACTGCACATCGAACCATTCGGTCCATAAAGTGCTTGGGCCTCCTCCTCAGTATCTCCCCCAATGTCAACGTAGAGCGATCGACGACACCAGGTATGTATTCGTTGACTATTATTCTTTGGTCACTTGCATAATTCTCCTGTCTTGGTTCAGCCCTTTTCACTTGATGCTTTTGTAGTCTGGTCAAGATTGCAGATTCACAACAATCTCTCGATTCGTTTAAGAGCGCTACCTCTGGCATTCAGTATACCAGTAGCCGGGTCCGCAAGACTACCAGCTTGCTAATTTCCTCTTACACCCGCGTGTCCTGAACAAAAGTAAACCTGATTTTTTTTTCAGGCTTGACCTAATCAGAAACGCCATATTGTCAACTGACTCGCTCGTGTGATTCCGACACCCCATTTCTTTCTGTAACGAACTTGCACGTATCTAGTATATGTCAATTTCTTTCTGTAACGAACTTACACGTATCTAGTATATGTCCATTTCTTTCAATAATATTGCCCTGTCATTATAGTCTCTACTACATATGTCTGATATGTAACGTATCAGACCTAGACATAAACTCATTATGGAAAGAATAATATTAAAGAGGATAATAAATAACTTACCATCAAAGCAGTGAATGGGATAATTGCAGAGAACTCCACCATCAACAAATATGTCAGTTTGTCCATGCAAAGTGTGTTTTACAGCATGAAACAACCCTATCAGTAAAATCGTTGTGATTTATTAGCATGATATTTTCATATGTAAGATTAAAACATGCAACATCTCTATCACATAACATTATATACCAACTGAAGCAACTCTCATAATCGTGGACCCATAATCATTTAAAAGTTTCACAAAATAAAAAAAGGAATAGGAATAAGGTTAATAAATTATGCACACAAATCAGTATGAGATATTCTTAAATATGACGTTATGTCTATTAAGACTAAACTTCTCTTCTTCCTCGTTTCATTCCTAGTCCTCTTCCTCGTCGTCCTCCTCTTCCTTCTCCCTTTTCTTCTTCTTCTTCTTCTTCTTCTTCTTCTTCTTCTTCTTCTTCTTCTTCTTCTTCTTCTTCTTCTTCTTCTTCTTCTTCTTCTTCTTCTTCTTCTTCTTCGTTTTCTTTCTTCTTCTTCTTCTTCTTCTTCTTCTTCTTCTTCTTCTTCTTCTTCTTCTTCTTCTTCTTCTTCTTCTTCTTCTTCTTCTTCTTCTTCTTCTTCTTCTTCTTCTTCTTCTTCTTCTTCTTCTTCTTCTTCTTCTTTCCATCTCCACAGGAACAGAGACCCTCAACTTCTCACGCCAGGCAGAATATACCCGCCTAGTACTGAAACACCCAACTAGACACACGTTCAAATTCAACAACCTGGCTGGAATAAGTGTTTAACCCCTCCTTAGATGTTCGTTTGAGTGGAACCATGTGCCACCCACAACTGTTCATAATTGGTTGGATTTTGCAACTAACGTTTTATTCAAGGTGAGGTAGCTAGTCTACTTTAATCTTCACTGGCCAATTCTAACAGCATGCATGGCGAGTTGCAGCGATACTATTACTACTCTCCGCTTCCGTTTTAAGCCTCAGTAACACGGGTATAGACTAAACTACTAGATGTGAAACAGAAAACAGTTCTGACTGCGCGGTGCAAGACACGGAAATTATAGAAACGTAAAATATTACGTTCATTTCCCGAAACATTTAAATGAGCACGTTTGATCGTGCTCACGACATTACCAAACAGTTGCCTATCAACTGTGCTAGATACGCGGAACTTGCTCCATATTTTTAGACCAATCGACACTCTATACATGACGCGAACAACAGTTCTCCAGCTGCCTTTACTACCTATAGTCTGTTACTTTTGTCTGCCCCAATATAAAATTCCATATCTCAGTAACCAACTGAGGGAAAATGATGAGATTTAGCATATAACCTTATGTCCACCCAACAAAATTTTTTTGGTTCTGGAGATTGTACAGCAGATTTCAAAGTTTGTTTATATGCGGTATATAATTTACGAGTCAGAGATGAAGTGCACATTATTAAGTGTATTACGTCTTCACACGGAAACATTAGCGTTGAATAGTTCATTTTCATGTGGGACATGGGATTGGCCTTATGACAAGAGCGTCGCGTAGTGGAACGGGGCATTAATGTAAAACAAGTTTGTTAGCTTGAAATCACTAGTTTTTCACCAAAACGTCAAAGGCATGTCGCCGCTTTCCATGATTTAAGTTACTTTTGGACCTAACAAAGATTGGGTGGGGGTAAATATAAGACGGCAGAAAAATTTCATAACGATGCAACAGACAGTTTTCAAAATAATTGATCGTGAATGAAGGCATTCATTTCTGGACAGACTATAGAAAATTTAGACTGGGTCGACCTGGGAGTCAAAATCAATAAAAAATAAGATTCTCGCCTCGAAGTGGATTCGAATACATGATCCCCAGACCACCACTCTGAGGTTATATGGTGCTGGCCCTATATCTATAGATAAACCTGAACTCGAAGGATGATGTGGTCGACATCTCGCTGACCGCCTTTACTCATATAAATTGTCATGATACCCATTTTAAGGCTGCGCCGACCAAGCGTAAAAAGTCCACACCTCGAAGGCGATTAGAATACGGGGCGGTCATTCAAGCCAGTTATCAACTGCGCTACCGTGGCTCACTTCACAATAAGTAAAAGAACCTACCCTAACATTTATCGGGCGATTTGGCAGCAGACCGTCTTGTGATGGGTATTTTACAAAATGTATGGGTGCCGATCGTTCAGAAAGCAAAGTAAACTACTGAACATAAACTTGCCAAGAGATCACAAACAACCAAAAAATGCTGGGCTGACTGCGACGTCCTGTAAAAGATATGCAACTAACTAACTTAGTGTGCGCTTGCTTTCTGTTAGCCCGACGCTCATACCATTGTGAAAATCAACGTAAAGCGCTCTGCTCACAAATCATCTGTGGTCGACTTCGAACCCAGTAATTCGGGATTCTGCGTTCGCTACCCATAAGCCACAGACGCCGACATAATATAAAGAGACGACATTGAGTCATACCTGGGATGCTCATGGACATGCGCACTGCCAACCTTACGGGCATGTCGGGCGTGGTCTTGGGATGACAGTACAAGGTTGTCATTTGGTTCAGGTTTGTGACCACCACACACAGCTCCCGGTTAAACCTCTCATACACCTGGACGTAGTGAAACAATGCATGACACGGCTGCTGAAAATATGTACTCAGGTACAGTAGTTGCCTGGCCACTCATGGATGGGTAGTTTTACACAACTCTCCGTCTCTCTCTGTCTGTCTGTCTCTCTCTCTCTCTCTCTCTCTCTCTCTGACACATACGCACACCAACACACACGCACTCACACGCACGCACACACACACACACACACACACACACACACACACACACACATATATATATATATATATATATATATATATATATATATATATATATATATATATATATATATATATATATATAAAATCAACTGCCTTGCCGACTGGCGATCATGCTTCCCCACGTCTCTGATCATGTATCAATGAGTGCGCCATGACACACGGCTGTCTAGAAGTTTCTCTCGTTATCTTTCTCTATCTCCCCACAAATTTTCCAGCTGGCATAATGTATACCAGTTTTTATCTCTTCGTGGTGTGGTCAAAAATGACGACTGCTCTTCCTGATGTTTGTGATACGTTCAAAACATTCAGATTACTCAATCTGGCTGTTCAGGGAGTTTTCAGCATTCTTCGTTGAAAACACATCTCTGAAGATTATACGGATTATTTTGGTTTATTTACTAATTGTCTCGAATTCACGGCCATATGTTAAAACAGGTTCTTTGTAACCTGCGAGAACATTTTTTCTAACCTCCAATGACAAGTATTTATTACATAAGATGTTCTTCATCTAATATAATGCATTGTTGCTTGTTCTATTCCGCTCTTTATCTCTGTGACACATCCTACCATAGCTCATGTTAAACCCGAGAGGGCCCTCCCCCCAGAGAGTGGAAGGAAGGTAAAAGGGCCGAAACATTCCGGGAAAGGGGAACACTTATGATGATTAGAAGCCTTCTGCCGTTCTTGCTCCTCGGCTGAGCTTTGATAGTGACCCGTATTCAATCGCTATCAGAAATAAGAGTTATTTTGTCTTCACAGCACGGCTCTGGGTGGACATACCAGACGATTTTCTGAATTTCTTAGGAATTGTTCAGGAAGGACAGGTGACGAGGATGGGAATTTGCCACCTCACCTCATACGTCGTGGTCTAGAAGATGTGAAAGCCTAAGACTTCACACACATCCCAAAGGTAGTACTCTTCATGGGATTACCTTTATTTTTAAATCATCATCATCATCATCATCATCATCATCATCATCATCATCATCATCATCATCATCATCATCATCATCATCATCGCCTAGTAAGGTCGCGGGGACGCTAGTATATTTCCATAAATCTTTGTCTTTGGTGTCTCGATCAATTCTATTAATGATATTATTCCATGTCATCGTCTTGAATCACTGCGCATAATTTTTCACGGTTTGCCTCTGTCTCTTATATCGTTAATGTTTTAAAGTCATGAGCATCTTCTATTTGTCGTTTGTAGTTACTCTGGCCGCCTAATGTATTCGCATCATTCATCTCAGAAAGCACGTCTGCGTTGGTTTCAAGGTTTTCCTAATTTGTTAGCTGACATCTCAGAAACCAGGTCTGCGTTGGTATCAAGGTCTTCCTAATTTGTTAGCTCACATCTCAGAAAGCACGTCTGCGATGGTTTCAAGGTCTTCCTAATTTGTTAGCTCACATACCAAGATTCACCGCCATCCGGTAGTGCAAGCTCGATGTAACATAAGTAATATCAACTTCAAATTGACAATGGAATAAACATATTGAAGAAAACAAGGGAGAAGTATTAAGAGTAAAAAGTAATAAAAAAAGTTGAAAAACACTACAATAGCATATAAAAATATAAAGCTAGAAACAATTAGTGAGTAAACACAAGAGACGAGAAAAGGGAAATACCTGTTTAAAAGTTGTGTCCATGTCACCAGTTTTTTCAAAGACTCTTTGGCCAAACCATTTGTAGATTCTATTTCCAGGGTTCCAGCCATAAGAAGTAAGGAGATTTGGAAGGAGACTCAGGTAGCCAAATTTGTGATCTGGAAATAGATATATGGTTGATGGTTACTGTTATAAGCCTATTTGGGAAATATACAAACGGCACGCACAAATAACGTCATGCCATGTGGCCATGTCTCTGAATCGAGGCAGATTTTGAAAATTGACACGGGTTCCCAAGTGGAACCAGCCTAAAACTGGTAAGTATTCAGAAGCGAAGGCGTTCGGTGTGTTACTGACACACATCTCCCCTGGAGTGCCGATTGGTTTATAATAAAATGGGTTTAGTACCATATGTTAAAGATGCCTTGAGGCGTATAATGGCCCTTTACTTATTTAAAAGACAGTATTAAAGTCGAGAGGGTCGACTTCTTTGCACCGGGTGTACCCCATCTGCCCCTGTCTCTCTCAGTAGAACGGCAAGCTGTTTGCCGAGAGCATCGCACAAGGCACGAGCTCCGGAGCTCTAGAGATGACTCCCAGGTGTTTCCAGAAAAAAACTTTACTTGTGGTCTGAGCGACACAGTCCGGGGAACGAACCTACGACCATCACAGCGTGAAGCAGACTTGGCCACGAAGATTTATTTACTACATACTTATGTTGTCATGTTAGGTTATTTAGTTGGAAGACTGACATGAAAAATGTGAACACACGATTCCCCCATTCCAGATTTATGACTTGCCATATTGACAGCCATTTCCGACTGTTAGAACACGTGAGCGTTCGGCTGTGTTCAGGTGCAGAGTTGTTCACTTATTACAGTTAGAATCCCCACTGATGAGGATTTGAAAAATTGACATGGGCTTCCATGCCAGCCAGGCATAGCATGTCTGGGAAATAAAAGCGTCCGGTGTGCTATTGACCACATCACCAATCGTATGCTAATTGGCCTGTAGAAATATGGGCCAGAAACTCTTAAAGAAAGCAAAGAAAAGAAACACTGCAACCTATCATACATGTCGTAAGAGATGACTAAGGAGGGTTGGCATGGGACAGGATACCAAATCCCGTAGAAAACGTTGGCTGCAAAATTCAACCAATTATACCGAAGTATACAAACGACTTAGCATGAGTTGGTTGAGGGTCTATACTTCATTGGGAAATGAAAGGCTGGAGAAAATGAAGACAAACGGCTAAATCTGATGGAAAGTTAGTTAGTCGCGATTGCATTTTCACGGGAAAGAGTCGCCCTATTATGATACGTTCCTGTGCAAGTGAATATCACACAAAATGCTCCTCATTGCCCCATGTGAAACGTGGAACAGACAAGAGTCTGGACAAGCCAACAGCCCACAAAGGTATATTATGCATAATGTCTCTGCCAGAATGCCAACACAAAAGTCCGTCACACAAAATGCAGTTTATCATCGATGGAAGCGACAGTCACTAGAAAACAGGCAACCGCACATTACTGCATAAGGCAACCCAGTTCAGCACTCGGCCGGCCGTCATTTTTCTGAACATGCAGTTCACGCTACACACAACCATGGAGTTATGTAAAAGCACTCTACACGAAATTCACAGCTCACAGTGTCACTTCACATACTCAACTTAGTAGCTGGGCGACGGAACCATACAATACCAGTCCAACATGAGAAAATGCGTAAGCAAACCGTGGCCACAAGCATAAACACACCAGAAGCTTTAATAGCTCGCCCGCCTATCCTTCATGTTAGATCATTTGATGGTAAAAATGATGGTATAACAGATCCAACTTAGCATTAGGCGTGCGTACATCTGGTCACTGGAACTACGAATATCCACACCCTTCAGGGGGAAAGAGACCACACATGGCCAAGACCCGAATTCGTGGTGTGGAGTCGGTGTTGTGTCATAAATGCGTTGAAGTTTGATTTCTTTAGTCATAATGGAATAAACTAGTTCAATATATAGAAGATACACTATGAACATTAGTACAACCGAAACGGGAATAATGCATTTTAACAGGTATGTGGTCCACTAAATGTACAGATAAATAGTACATCACTGAAGCACATTAAAAATTTAATTATCTAGGAAGTATGATCACAGAGGACGCAGACTTGACCGATAAATGAATAACAGATGTCAAAAACAAGTGCGATTATATATCAATCGTCTCCCATACTGAAACAGCTAAATATACCTATGTCCGAAAACGACAACCCGAAACTAGGATATCATCCAAATCATACCTAAGCAAAAAAAAAAAAAAAACCCCGAGAAGAAAGTGATGGTCGACATCAAAGACATTGTACAATCACACGGAACGGCGCTATCCAGTGTCGTCCATTGGGAGCTGGAACGTTATCTCTTCCCCACGATGCTTGACGGCAGAAAAGGAAGATGATGGTGATAAAAATGCATGTAATTGGCTCATAATATATATATATTATATAAAGAAACCAAATACATAGTAACATGATATTATAAATATTATATAATAAAATGGAATGTCAATTATCAATCAAACGCCAGTGATGTATTCACTACAATATAGTCGCAATAGTCTGTAGAGTACACAGCGAGAACTAACTATTTATGTTGATTGGCACACAAATAGGAAACTAATCAATAGGACCATGAATGCTAACAATTACTAAGCCATCATTTCAGAAATATCCAAGGCGTCTCATCAAATAAACTGTCGAAGTATCACAGTATCAGACGGGATTTTAAAATAATGAATTACAAATATTAGTGGACTGAATATTTGTGTGATTTTAGTAGCATGATTGTCGTCCAAGTATTTATTCGTGAGAGGTTTTTCTGCCCTAATAATGTTGCCAGGACAATAACTTTACTGCCTACTCTTTGTGACTTCCAACTGCCGGATGAGTTTTCTCGTGCACATTTGCATACAAGATTCCAGTTTTTCGCCTTTATCCATGAAGGCTAGTATCCGATTTCACAATCCAAGATATCAAGGGTATGTGTGATGTCATTAGAAACCAAAAGTTCTAATAAATAGTATCTCTGTCCTCTTGTAGCATTCGAACCCGGTAACATCCTAGTCTGAGGCCGACACCGCATTCCTTCATGCACACCGTCTCCCCACACTTGTACTGATATTATGCTAAGCAACTCAATATACGTTAATCACTAACTCACAATTTTACTCCAACACCGTCACTTTTCATTATTCAATGAAACCTCCCCCTGGGAATCGGGTTCGACTCTGCTGACAATGAAATACCTAAAAGCTGCGAAGGGAGCATCGTCAAGCCAGGCTTAATCATGAAAATATGAAGAGATTCACGGGAAAATTAGGAAACTGTAAAAAGGAGCTAAAGAAGAATTTCTTGAGGACAGTACCTTGCTGTAGATTTTCTCAATATGATGAAAGTCTTCGAAATTCCGTCCCTTACATGTTTTTTTTCTTTAAAAATCCCTCCTCCCCCCCCCCCCCCCCTTATGAAGACTGGATGGGGCCGCCTCTCTGTATCATAGCACGGCACAGCCATGCTTGAGGAAAATTTCAGGGAAATTGAAAACCAACGCAACACCTGGAATACTACATTAATGCACAGACGAATTCATAACATCACTAAGATAAGAAAACACACATCAACGTGATGTCTAAAAAAACAACAAATATGGCAAAATCATAATAGAAAACGATCAGATTTTAAATACATGATCATATTATGTGAAAGACCTTTGTAACGATACAAGAGAGGAACAGTATGATATTCTGAATAACAAAGAAAGACCGTACATTTTGAGGATGGAGGTTCAGAATGCTCTTAAACACATGAAAGCTGGCAAGACCTCGGGTCAAGGCAGAATCACAACAGAAATGATCAATGCCTTAGAAGAATATAGAATAGACCAGGTCACCAGACTGCTGGACACAATATATGACACTGATGATATACCTCCTGAATTATGTAAATCTATAATTATAGCAATGTCTGTGCTAACTAACGATCTGGTTACATATCTTCGCAAATGTGAAGTTCCACAAGAGACCTTGTGTACCCTGCTGGCTTCTGAGCTTGAGTAGAGGAAGGAAAGGTCTGCAACACATTCCTCGTGAGGATGGTACCTCACTACCTGGGCAGGCTGAAAGTCTTCCCAACAACCTCACACAGATAGATGCAGGCTCTTGTCAGGCCCAAACGACCTGAACACCAGTGCATCGGGCTTGCGAGTTTAAACTCTTCCAGAGGATTCAACAACCAATCAAATCCTTCTATCCCAGACATTTATAGCATGCGCGTTGGTGTAATCGTTAAGGGGTTACGCTAAAATATGTCATGAACGCTGCCGGACAAGGGTTCGAGGCTTGCACTCATCGTTTACTAAGGGAGAGGAAGGCTGGCGGTGTATTCCTTCGTGTAGTAAGGCCAACACAATGTGATTGTCCCAACACTTCACAAACCCACACCGTGTGCCTGCCCCGGGACTTGTTGTGTTTTTGTTTCACACTGTTAGTAATTTTCACCACTATTTTCTAGTTATTACTGCTTTTTATGCTAGTTGTTATTTAAACTACTGTCAGTCCCAGAAATGGTTACTTCTATCTGATTCTTATCCAGTGTCTTGTTATTAAAAAAAAAAAATTGCCAAGGTAAAAAAAAAAAAGACTTGACATCTAAACCCGTGAATAATTCGCAGAACTCAAGTTATATTTTCCAAGAGAACTAAATCCTTTTAAGTCTGAGACATCCATACGACAAGAGAACGACAGAAGTATCTCCTCAGGGCTTTCTTCTCCCGGTTGTCGATAACAAAGTCACCACTCGCGAACTAGTTTTTTTAAGCGACTTTAGCGAAGCAATTCTCTGCAAGTTTGTTAACATGGCGTTAATAATTTGTGTAACGAGCACAAGTTGTGAACACAAAAGGAGACGAAATGAAACATACCAAGAAAGATATTGTTCAGGTTTAGGCTGAAGAACTGCTCTAGGTCGCGGGAATCATATCCGATTGCTAGAAGCGCTGCCGTCATCGCTCCAGCGCTGGTTCCTGCCAATCTCTTGATCTGGGGCCAGATGTTCAGCTCTTCGAGAAGCTAACAAGACATATGAGATGGCAATTATAAATACGTAAGTCAACGAATCGAGTGAAACGTGTATATGTGAAATAAGGGACAGGTTTGAAAATAAAATCTGAATGTGAGAATTAATTTAATATATAAGAGCTTGAAGTAATATAATGAAAATTGATTGCCTAAATAAATATAACATAACAGCTCAAGATACATAATCTGAAGACAATCATTATCATCATCATCATCATCATCATCATCATCATCATCATCATCATCATCATCATCATCATCATCATCATCATCATCATCATCATCATCATCATCATCATCATCATCATCATCATCATCAATAACATCCAATCAAATCAAAAAGCTCTCTGAATCTAAGCCCAGAACTGATGTTGTTCCACGAGACGGAAGCCAATTCAAAGCGCATGATCGGTTACCATTAAGGTGGTTTTTGCAGCAATTGTTTCAATAACCGAGAAGTGACCTCATATACAGCTTCATTACCATCATGTAGCAGGTCCTTTGCAGAACGTCGCTCTCTACACGGCCCGCCGAAAGTGTCTCGATCTCTCGCCGTTTCTCCAGCCTCACGCAACCTTATATCCAAGGTGCTCGACAAGTCCCCCGTGTCCAACATCATATTGGTCGAACCCTGTCAATTATTCCAGGAACCACGTCCCCCATCCACTGCCACGTTTACTATGACCAAAGTGATTCAGTTTACGAGACGTAATACTAGTTATGAAACAGGTTTCTACAACATTCATATCTATACGTATATTTCTACATCTTGGTTCACGATATTCTTAGCATGCCGTGCGTCGTTTAAAGTGGCTTAAATATAGCCCACATTTATCAAATTCCACTTGAGTGGCACCAGTAATTGAGACTTTACACGTCTAGATTGGATACAAGAGACTGTTGGTGCTCAGTTCCAGTATATCTACAAGTCGCTTCTGATAATTTATATAGTTGATGTTTCATTATGAAGGCAGTAGGAAACAAATATAATTTTCAAATTTCTATTAACAATTATGACCCGAAATTTTCTCCTGAAACGATCTCGTAAAAGGCAAGTTTCTGAGCTTAAAATCGTAAAATGCATGATGCCCCGTAGTCATATGTCTAAATTGTAATATCTACTCTTCCGTATGTACGTGAACCTGGAAAGAGTGGCATATGTTTAAATTATCTCTTCAGTATGCACGTGAAACCTGGGCAGGATAGCACGTTCTAATGAGAAAATATGTTCTTCTGTATGCAAATGCAACCTGAACAGAGTAGCATATGTGTAAATTAGAAAATCCACTCTTCTGTAAGCGCTTGAAACCTGGACAGACTATAGCATATATTTAAATTAGAATATCCACTCTTCTGTAAGCACGTGAAACCTGGACAGACTAGCAAATGTTTAAATTATAATATCCACTCTTCTGTGCGCACGTGAAACCTGGAAAGACTAGCATATGTGTAAATTATAATATCCACTCTTCTGTACGCACGTGAAACTTGGACAGACTAGCATATGTTTAAATTAGAATATCCACTCTTCTGTACGCACGTGAAACTTGGACAGACTAGCATATGTTTGAATTAGAATGTCCTCTCTTCTGTACACACGCGAAACCTGGACAGAGTAGCCGACGTACCAACATTTTTAATTCACATCATCATGTCCAAACTTATTAAAATATATTCCCGCAACATATACAGTGGTCTCCGGAATTCAGAATGGTCCTTTTAAAGACTAACTCTCAACTAATATATTTTCGTGAACAAGATATTCCTTGCCATTTGTCCTCATAACAAATGCAAGTGGTAATGTCTTGTCCGTTTATCTGATGCGGTTCACATGTGAATGGCCTCGAACCAGACATTTTATAAAGTACTTATGCGATCAATCAATCAATCAATCAATCAATCAATCAATCAATCAATCAATAAAGTGCCGTCATCACAAGGAGGGTAAACTGCAATAAATTTCCAACGCCGCTGTCTCTGGCCCGGCTTGTACACACTGGCTAGTAGGCTGATGTAACCTGCAGTGTAGACTCCATATAGCGATGGATGGCCAAAAACAGAAATAACATGGACAAAGTCGGTGGGCGCCAAGAGATTCTATGTTTCACGCTACTGCGGCGAGGAAAACAAAACATTTGGAGCCATAAAAAAAAATCATCCGTCAAAAATAATTACGACGGCCATTTTCTTATTGATTTTGTTACATAGCTCAAGACAGTATTACAACGTAGTTGCATTGTGTTTTATTAACAATGCATGCTTAGAGATGTCGTTTTAAGGGTTTGATTGTCTGCTTAGATTTAGTTCCATCTTCATCGCTCTAGAACACTTCATTACCGCTCCGATCTTGTGCACACTAGAAGGTATGCAACTGTGAGCATGAATAGAATAGCACAAGTGCGGAAACATCTTCGAATGGCAGAATCCACGAGCACTATACATTCTATGGGTAGGTTTTCTCATTTAAAACAGTTTACCGCGCCATGGACATGTGCATGGCTGGATTAAGACTTTTGAAGCTTAACAGATTATGGTGTCTCGATATCATCATCATGACGTGTGTCATGCCAATAAGCGATCTGACGCGATCACCAGAGTCGTGGATCAGCTCTGTGTTCTTGTCTCGACCATACCACGTGGCCAAGCCATCAAAGTATTTACTTCCCTGCTTTTCCCTAGCTCTATTCCCCTCAAATGTGCCAGTTGTCACTAAGTTCTAAAATTTATTTATTCTCATAACGTGTCTAAAAAATTGTGACTCTACGTCTAATTTCTCTATATCTAACTCAAGATTATAAACCACATAATAACACTTTATTTCTCGAACTGTTGCTGGCCCGCTGGACGCATTTATTGTGAGAGGACCTTTTTGTGGAACCTGGCTCAGCTTAGCCGTTTGACATTGTTCATCATATTCTTCTACCCTGTGTCCCCTTGTTGGAGTATAGGATTAATTCAAATCGCGCCAAGACGTTCTATATTTTGCTATCTTCTGCAGCTATTCCCGTGTCCGCCTATATTATTAATCTCTGACTCTAATTCACTTTTCCGTTTGTTTGTATAGACATTTCGTTTGTCTTGTGGGATCACGAGAATGGAATTTACAGTTACTAATGATATCAAGTTCTCTCAATGTGTTCATCAAGCGCCAGCGTATCGTCTCCCTTTAGAAAACTGATTCCATCTTGTGCTTCGCTACAGTTATCTCGGAAGTCATAACATCTGATGGGAGATGCCCTGAAGAGATTAGAACAAGAATTGCCAGGGCGAAATTAGTCTTTTGCAAGACGAAAAAATACTGACCAATAAAAATATATCAGTTGAAAAAAGAAAAAGAGTGTTGAAGAGCTACATATAACCTGTACTTTTGTATGGATGTGAAGTGTGGACAATGAGCAGACAAGCTGAAAAACATTTGATGGCTGTGGAAATGTGGTTTCTGAGGAAAATGCAAAGAAAACCATGGGCAGACAGAAAGACCAATGAAAAAGTCCTTCAAGAAACAAATGAAGATCGTAAACTGATTAGAGACATTTGACGTAGTCAGTCAAAAATATTTGGACATGTTATGAGAAGAAATGAATTGGAGAACTTGGTGACGACTGGCAAGATCGAAGGGAACAGACCAAGGGCAGGACGAAGAAGTAAATACCTGGATGACTTGGCCACGTAGCACGGTCGAGACAGAAACAGAGAGCTGATCCAGGACTCTGGTGATCGAGTGAGATGGCAAAACATGACCGCCCACGCTTATCGGCACGGCACATGTTGGATAATGGATGGATGGATCTTGTGCTCCATATCACGCTGTGAGGTTTTCAACTATATGCATGAACATGATAGCTCTGGTGCAGAAACAAATATTTGTATGGTAGAATCCAACCCCTACACAAGTGAACTGGACTTCCACGTTAAGTTCTCCTGCAAAAAGCAATGGCAAACTACTGATCTCAGCCTCGGTTTGGGGTTGATCCCTACGATGGAATTTTGTCTAATTCTCCCGCTTAGCTTCACATGAGCGATTCTGCAATTCCACTTTAGATTTTCTATTCTGCACAAACACCAATCGATGAATGTATGTAGTCTGATAGTTATTGCTCTAGTCCTTCACTTACAAGTCAGTCTAAACCAATCAGCTTCAAGTTATTACTTCAGTTACAAGTCAGTCTAAAGCAATTAGCTTCAAGTTATTACTTCAGTTACAAGCCAGTCTGTAGCAATCAGCTTCAAGTTATTACTTCAGTTATAAGTCAGTCTGTACCAATCAGCTTCAAGTTAATACTTCAGTTATAAGCCATCTATAGCAGCCAGCTTCAAGTTATTATTTCAGTTATAAGTCAGTCTGAAGCAATCAGCTTCAAGTTATTACTTCAGTTATAAGTCAGTCTGTAGCAATCAATTTCAAGTTATTACTTCAGCTATAAGCCAGTCTGTAGTAATCAGCTTCAAGTTATTACTTCAGTTAGAAGCCAGTCTGTAGTAATCAGCTTCAAGTTATTACTTCAGTTAGAAGTGAGTCTGTAGCAATCAGCTTCAAGTTATTACTTCAGTTAGAAGCCAGTCTGTAGCAATCAGTTTCAAGTTATTACTTTAGTTAGAAGCCAGTCTGTAGCAATCAACTTAAAGTTATTACTTCAATTATAAGTCAGTATGTAGCAATCAGTTTCAAGTTATTACTATCAACCATGTACAGTATGTCCCACACAGGGGCGTCTCCATATCGAGGTGTTTAAGCTGTCTGCCTCGCTCTCCGAAGGTTGTGGGTTCGATTTCGGGCTACAGCTTTCAGTTCACTAGTGCAATTTTCTCGGAGATCCCTGAGGATCGTCGATGGAACTACAGTTCGTGAATTGTGCGACGCTTTCGGTAGGCCAGCCTACGAAACAGAGCAATGTGGAATAAAACCCAGTGCAGCGTGTATTTTTAATGAGCGTGCAGTGTTTGAAAATATTGCCGGTTCAAGGTTTGTGTTTACCTATTATATTGTATGCACTTTACAGAAGGTGAATACAAAACTTAGACCGGCAGTATTTTCAAACACTGCAAAGTCATTAAAAATACCTATGAAGTCTATTATGTCCTTTAAAACCCTTTTTGTCTTACGTAGTCAGTTTGTACCATACAGTCCATTGTAAATCTGACACTGGCAAATTCTTCCCCTTGATGTCTGAAGCACGTGCTTATGTTTTTTTTTGTTTTTCGCATATCCTTTACAAGACATCGCTGTCAACACGAGCATTTTACCGCTGTTGTTGATTTCTTGGCAAGATTACACTCAATAGTTTGCCATTGCTTTCTGAGCGGCCGGCTCATTTATCCCGTAAGTCACCAACGCGGCGAGAACCGCCACCAATTCTCGCGCGTTGCGAGACCCTACGTGGATAAACAGGATTACGGGGATCCGGCAATGTTGCTTGATGGTTAATCCAGCACCGGGCTTGAGCATTCTCCTGTTTAAGGGCTCCAGCAACTGAGGCATGTTAACTTGCCTACATTAAGGCACACACGGGTTGTAGTATGTTTCTTGACTGAATAATTACCGAAGGATAATATATATTGCCGAATGTGACCTCCTATTTAAAAAGAAGGGATATATATATATATATATATATATATATATATATATATATATATATATATATATATATATATATATATATATATATATGTGTGTGTGTGTGTGTGTGTGTGAGTGTGTGTGTGTGTGTGTGTGTGTGTGTGTGTGTGCCAAATTATATTGCCAAATTGCAAAACTATATTGCAAAATTAGGGTCCTCGTATACATCCATTCTTGGATGTACAAGAGATACAGCATGCAGGGCGATGCGCTACCTTCTTGATTTTCCAACCATTGAAGACAGACTGCATATTTTCAGAGCACGCGCCTACCTCAGAATTAACGCAAACACACAACATCCACTGCATAGTGAAATTAGGAAGGTGAAGGGCAGCAGGTTAAAAAAGAGGAAGGTCGTGGATGGGTCAAGCCGAAGACATTCTTCAACAGGAGGACTTAGAACCTGGCGAGGAGCGGGTACAAGTGCCAACATATTTCTGTGCGTCCATTTCAGTTTGCATCCAACTAGATAGAAAATGCAGACAAGAAAATCCGGCTGCTGTGGAGACGGAAGTACAAGCGTTGATTTTCGAGAATTCGCTAGACGGTGATGCTGTCATCTACACAGATGGGTCGGTCGTCCGACATGTGAGGAGCTCATGGGCCATCACGGCGCGGGCCGGAGGGAGAATTGTGAAGGAGGACTCTGGTGCTTTTGTTGAGACCAGAAGTAGCCTGACTATGGAAGTCATGGCAGTAAGTAAAGCAATAACATGGCTCGAGACACAGACATTAAATATTGAGCATGTTTCCTTAGCGACTCAATGAGCATGCTCAAGAGGATAGAGATGGGGTTGATCCGAAGAGAATGGTCTCTGGAGCGGTCTCGGCTGACAAAGATTAGTTTCATCTTCGTGCCAGGGCATGCAGGAGTACAAGGAAATGAGCGGGCTGACAAGCTCGCAGGCAAGGCTAAGGTGGAGGGCGGACGCACAATGGACCAGGCTGACATTCTTAATGCTCTACGAGAAGTAAGACTTGTGCGAGAACCAAGTGATGACTGCAAATCTACAACCATGGTCAGACTGCGAGAACAGCAACTCAAAAGAGGGGTGGCCAAACAAGAACACTACGCAGGAAGCCAAAGAAGACTGATAAACCAACACAGAACTGGTGTCGTTAGCCGCTACACGCTGCGGGATTTGCTGAGGAGGGCATCCGAGTACTTATGGACTGAATGGTTCGATGTGCAGTGAGGATGATCTGTCGACTAACTAACTAACTAACTAACTAACTAACTAACTAACTAACTAACTAGGGTCCTCGTGTTATTTGTTTTGTTTCGTGGTATCTTCCGCAATTCCAATGCTCAGTGAACGGAAATGTACATGATAATACTTGCTCGTTTGGTTGCGTACCATGTTTGTCCAAACTTACTTTTTGTTTGACACTGAATTAGTTAACGAATAAGAATGACTATGATTGCAGCAAAATATGACACTATGAAATGAAACAAAAATATACGTTTTAATAAATATGAAATGTTATACTTGCAGCAGGGTTAAACAATATCATGTGAATGAAAAAGGAATGTATTTAACAGCGTTGCAGCATATGACAATATAAAACAAAACCAAAAAAAATATATGTTTCTAAGGAATAAGAAAGATCGTGACTGCAGCAGGACATGACAGTATAAACAAAATTGTATGGTTTTAACAAATAACAAAAAAAAATATATATGTTTCTAAGGAATAATAAAGATCGTGACTGCTGCAGGACATGACAGTATAAACAAAATTGTATGGTTTTAACAAATAAGAAAGATTATAACTGCAGCAGGATATGACATTGTAAATGAAGAGGAAGGTCATGCTAAGATCCGACAGAGAAACAACATTTACATAAGTTACAAGGACCTCTGGCTTGAAAATAGAAAAGACTGTCGGCACTGAATACAAATAATGTATAATTGTGACGAAAATGTTAATAAATAAATTAAAACACACTACAGATGTTCGGCTATAGAAACCTTCGTCAAGAAAACATAAATAATAACAAGATGTATCCTACATTATGACAATAACCTACACGCCGGACATATGTGGCTTCTTTTAACGTATTCATTGTTTTCTTCAATTGTCATTATATCCTTTATAGTGTTTTTATTAATTTCCTGCACTGTGATTTTCATTATTAAAAGTGAGATCTTTGTAAGTTATGTACATATTTGTGTGTTTGTTGTTTCTTCGCGTGATCTTCACATGTCTATTTGTTTCATTTCTCATTTTTCTGCCTGCTCCTAAAAGCTAATATGTCATATAGATTACATATGAAGCAAGTAGGAGTGTATGATATGACTATCGAATTCTGTTTTCAAATTCATGACGCCACACTCCCAAAGATCTTCGAGTCTCTCCACACGCACACCCTAATCTCAGGTATAAATGTATTTATTATATGTACAAAACGAACTAGCATACATTCCTCTAGAGCAGTGGTTCTCAACCGGGGGGGGGGGGGATCTCCCCCTTTCCTCTGGGGGGGGGGGGATTTCAGGGTTTCAGGGAGGGGGGGGGAATTAAGATTATTTCAAGATCGCGTTAATACAAGAACCGATTACTTGATATTGTTTTTCCATCCATACTTTACGGTTCTGTACTTCTCTCTCTTCTGAAATTCGTTTTATAACATAAGTAGACCCGCAAATCACGTTTTATGTAGACGTCTAGACGTGTTCTAGTATGTGTTGTTAAATTTAGCTTCCATTTTTATGTATACTATATATGGGCGGAGGAGGGGTGGGGAATTTATAAGGAGGATATACGAAAAGGGGGAAATGACATTCTGAACATATGGTGAAGGGGTGCATGGGCCAAAAAAGTTTGCTGCCAAAGAGCAGTTTCGCAATTAATGAACCAAGTGATATATACATATGAGAATTTCCTCATATAAATGGTTAGTTTCAAGGATGCGTTTTGAAAGGCACTGACAATTCCGATTTTATGGACAGACCAGACCAGAACAAATCATTATCTGGTGTCTCAGAACAGAACACAATCGTTTACGTAACTACACGTGTACACAATTTGAGATGGGCAAATCAACCATGTTCACATGCGGTTTGGCACCGCAGACAGCATACCTCAAATGTGCCCGAATAATACATTTCTAGATATACCATCTGACCTAGAGAAACAACAGTGGAAACTAAACTTTATGGACTAAGAAATGAACTAAAACAGACAGTGATATTTATACGAGCCATCACAGCATTTATAAACAATCAATTAGCGAACGGAAGAAGAAGAAGTAGACGAAGAAGAAAAAGAAGACGAAGAAGAAAAAGAAGAAGAAGAAGAAGAAGAAGAAGAAGAAGAAGAAGAATGAGATTCGTACTTGCTAGTGTTTATGATTTACCAAGCAAAATTCCCAGTCAGTTTCCCATCTGTCTTAAAATATGGAACAATCTAATGGAAGCCAGTCACACCACCTTTCAAAGCTGTGATGCTTTTATATGTGACTAAACTGTTATTATTAAAATGAAAAGTATCGTCTATTGTACATATTATCCTTAAAGTATACTTGTTGCCACAGAGAGTTAACGTCATTTGGAGGGACAAGCTTGAAGGCGATGTGCTGTAGATGTCACATACATATGTTGTCTAGTGTGTCGTCTTCTTTGATCTATTCCTGTCCGCCAAGTATTCTTTTCCGCTCTTTGAACCCCAACAAATACCTAAAAATGTGTCTAGTTTACCTTACAAACACTTTTTGTTCACGATCCAGGCTGTTGCCATGCGACGTCTCCATGAAGGCCTTTACTGATAACTTCGGATGCCATTTGCTTTCAAATGGGATCAAGGAACCCCTCTCTTTATTAAGTGTTGTTTTGTTCCATAATCTAGCTTGACAGAATATCTACACACCACTTAGCTACCTGTAATTCTGTTGGGAACAGATATACCTGTCCTAGATTTTATTTCACCGTTCGCAAACATTACAGCAGCTAACATAAATGTTATTGTGTGTTTATATGACCTGTGACTTTGGACTCTAGACTAACCCGTAGGTGATCAATCTGCCGCTGAGGATGTGAAAAGGGTGTATTTGCTGATTAGTTTTATAGATCATTGACTAGTTGTGTAACCTCAGTGGTGATCTCCCGTGTGCCCCAGGGCCACGTCTGATTTCACATTTACATGTTATTAAATACATACTCCAGCATTCAACAGACGACAGTTTTTGTTTCCAGCAACAGTTCAGTGAAAAATCATCAAGACTACTGCCACACCACGAGAGAACACAAAGCAAAGAAAAATCAATATCCAATGAAAGTAGGAAATTCATTGTTTCTGTAACTACTACACTATATGACCGCCCACATGTGAAACAGTGTCAACGCAAACATGGATAAATGCAGATGAGCTCACCCGTAGTGCGACGCTGTCAACTAATGCAGTTACATACACGTGTTTAACATACTCTTGTCAGAATACAAACACACACATACACATCGACGCAATTATGTGCTAGACAAATACACTTATTTGCTTGTTGTATTCGTTCGTGTACAGTACACCGGGGATCGTGATTATACTCCATACAACATGGGTCTATAAAGTGAATTGAAATGAGAAACACAGGAAGATACATCGACATGGTAAAATCCTGCACTAGTTGTAGGGACATTGCAGGTAATACTGACCTGTCAGGCTTTAAGGACACTGCTCCTAAGAGCAGATCGTGTAGTCAGAGGTACTAGGCCAGGAGGAGCATCAGCTACCATGGTATCATGCACTCTGCTACAACACGCGTTCGCACAAAGCTGTTGAGACTCTCAACGAATTGTAATTACAGCAACGTAATTCAATATAGCCACCTCCGTGGCGAAGGGTTTACGGACGCTATTCGTTTACCCACGTTCGAAACACAGCTGCGACCGATTTGGCAAGAGACCGCGTTGCGCTGGGTTTTAACGAGTTGATATGGGAGCCGGTCGTTCAGAAAGCAATGGCAAACTACTGAATATAAACTTGCCAATACATAAACAACAGCAGTAAAACGCTCGTGTTGACAGCAATGTCCTGTAATGAAAAAAGGATATGGAAAAAAAACAACAAAAACCCCAACAATATAACGGGCAGTGAATACGTTTCACAATTTTCCGGCATACCGAGTCGAGGTTGCGAAATCAGCCGACGACGATTTGGAAGTAGATCTCTTTGCGTTGATCTCGATGGTATGAGCGTCGGTCGTTCAGAAAGCAATAGAAAACTACTGAACATTCATTGTCTGATAATTCACAAGCAGTCAAAAATGCTGGTGTTGATTGCGACGTCCCGTAATGGACATGGGAATAACTGTAACATCCAATAAACTGGACTCTTGTGTAAAGATTACAAGAAAAACAGCCAATGGGAAGTAGCAAGTTCGTCTTTTATTTATCACCATGTCTATTCATTGTGTATACGGAGAAGGTATATGTTCTAGTAACATCTACTGGAAAACACCATATGCAGATTACAGTCATTGATAGGCCAGTATGTACGTGACAATTTTCAGATGACCAAGCAACCACAGAAAGCACAGACTAGTTATTAAAATACGAAAAAAAACTCACTACGATCAACGACACAGACAGTACCCCAAGCCATTTATCCGTAGCAATTTTAGGCAAGGAAGACATGGAAGAGCGTCTATCCACTACGCCACCACGACTCCCTACATGGCAACATAACTGTGGCTATTTCCTTATTTCCTTCTGATTCTTGCTGTGACAAAAAAAAAAAAAAACCATCATCCCCGCTAATGCTTCATCTTCTGTACGTGTTTAATTTCTTATCTGCTATTAATCCACACTTAATTTTTTTTCCCCTTCTACATCAGCCTATTATCACATTTCGAACGATGCTATCTATAATGGCGGGTAAAGGGGATCACTTTACTCCACTATATATCACATTCCTTACACGCACGCATCTAAAACTATACCATTTTTCGAACCTTGTCATATCCGATTCCTTTTGGGCGCAGCAGTTTTTCCATTGTTACATATTTTCCCGTAGGCGTCATACACATTAGCGTAGCGATTATTTATGTTGTAATATTTTACGCAATTTTGTTAACCGATCTGCTATTCTCTTCATAAATTATCTGCTGTGAGAGTATTTTTGAGTTTGCTTTGAGTCTCATGAGGTGTTATTTTGAAATCTGCTTCTGTTAAACGAAAAGGCCAAAGAATTTGAATTGTTTACTTCTCGCATTTGTCCAGGATGTCAATTAACACCGCATCTTTGAGAAAACCATTGCCATATATCTCAGCATTTCGTAGGTTTACTAATTACAATTACATTGGTAAAAAGTTCAACCTGTCCATAGGGTGCATATCTGGAAACTTCTAAGTTCTTAACTTAACTGATTCAGTGCCACACGCCAATTCAGTGACACATGGTCTCAACGCTGGAGCCCGTACGCCACTTCAGTGACAAGATCTTGACAGTTATGTATTTGTTTAATTCCGCGTATCTTCCTTAATTTTAATGCCCTGTGAAGACGTTTTACACCGGAGGAAGGTGTTTTGTTTTGAAACAACCCACGAGACCAAGAAAATATCTAATGTTTGTGCAGGAATTCTTAAGGAAACGCATAGATTGTTTCTTTATTTAAGCAATCTGGCAAGTTCACACTTTAGTAATTCTAGCTCACGATGCTATACTTCTATGAGTGCTGATCCATACGTGTGAGCGTATCGTCGTGGTCGTGGTCGTGGTCGTGGTCGCCCTGGCCGTGGCCGTGGTGGTGGTGGTGGTCCTCGTCGTCGTCGCCGCCGCCGCCGCCGCCGTCGCCACCGCCGCCGTCGCCGCCACCGTCGTCGTCATCATCATCATCATCATCATCATCATCATCATCATCATCATCATCATCATCATCATCATCATCATCATCATCATCATCATCATCATCATCATCATCATCATCATCATCATCATCATCATCATCATCATCATCAGCGTCGTGTGCATGTCGAAAGCGTTGGCAGTCATGATTCACCATCTCACACCATCACTAGAGACGTAGATAATGTCTGTGTTTTTGTCCCGATTGTGCTATATGGTCAGGTCGTCCTGATACTTATCTCTTGACATTTCCTTTGCTCTTTCCCCATCAACTTTGCCAGTTGCCACTAAGTTTTCAATTTTATTTCTCCCCATAACGTCCCAGAAATGTTTTCTGTCTACATCTAATTTCTCTACTCATTTCATAAATGCATTTTAATTTTATTTCTTAACTGATTCAGTGCCAAACAAAATGTAGGTTATGACCAAACACGGTACATAATCAGAAGAACAAGAATATAATGTAAATTTCCATTCACTAAGCATTAAAATTGTGGAAGATAGCACAAAACAAAACAAATAACACGATGCCGCTCGTATGGCAATGTATCGTCTTTCTGTCCGAATGGGAAGTCAAATCTGGCGATATATTAATATTATCCGTTGACACTGAATCAGTTAAACAACTGTTTATTCGTGTTTCTGTCTATCCGTTGTATTTTATGCATATTCCCCAGAAACTACAGTTCTACTACTATTAGATGTTTCTCAGTTTCTTTGTTTAGATTTAATGTTTCACACGCAGACACCAGTATAGGATTTTCTTCAGCACTTCAGCAATTTATATTCTATCAATATAACTTACAACTGTCTAATGATGAGCACGTTTTCCATCTTGCGAAAGCAACATTTACCATGGCGATTCAAATTCCTAATCTCTACTAGCAATGACAGACTGGGTCTGAAAATATTGGTTGTCAGCAGACAAAGGTACTCAAAGGCATTGACAGTTTTACACATATTGTCTAACACTTCAATAGGACCCACTTTCCATAAGGCAAGCTGACACCCTTGACTAGCCCACAAGTCTACAAGGAATCTGAATGTATTTTTCGTAATTAGCAACGATTGTTTGAAAGAGACTTATGAAAGCAGAACACTATTTTGCAACTATAAAGAAGACGGTTGGCTATTACAGACGATCAAACAAATGTGACAGAATGCCGCCAGTTGCACCAGAATGTTATTTCTACATGGAAGTATTCAACAAGAGAGGAAGAAAAACAAAAAACTAGAGGAATAAAATCACGATCCTCAGTGGCTATCCAGACATGACACCGAAGTGTGCGCTGAATGCAAGATACAAGCAGGCTGTGTTGTCACAGAGGTGTAAAACCACGCAGACGGGAGACTGGACCGCGGCAACATATACAGACATATGTGTTCCTACATATAGGAACTTTTCATTCCACTATCCAAGCTACTATAAGCTAATACTGTATTATTAATAGCAGAAGTAGGAATACTAATGGCAATATCAGTGTATTAGTAGTAGTAATAATAGTAGAAGCAGTAGTAATAGTAGTTATAGTAATAGTGGAAGTAGCAATAGTGGAAGTAGTAGTAGTAATAATAATACTATTTAAAAAAAAGTTAGTTACATATCCTTTACAGGACGTTGCAATAAACCCCAGTTTTTATGGGAGCGAGGTTCTGCAAAAGGCATGCTACTAATGAATGAATAAGAAAGAAACGCACAGTCTTCTTTGGTCTTATAATGAGAAGAGTGGCAACGGAAAACATCGTGACCACAGGTAAAATCAGTGGGAGAAGAGGCAGAGGCATACCGAGAGAAGTATGCCGGATGGACTGAGAGGGTGACATGGAGGAATGTTAGCAGCACAGTTGATCCCGAACACCAAGGACCGAGTCTTATGGAGAAACATGAGCACCAACGCCATTTGTCAAGACATATGATGATAATGAGGATACCGTATCCCGTTTTGAGTCGGAGCAGTGTAACCCCATTTTGCCTGTTTCCCTGATGGTTGTAATTTTGTAAAGATAGATGTGACGTTTTCTGCATTCGTTTTTTTGTTTTTGTCAGGTTTTCTTCCCGTGGTAAATGGGTACATTTGAGATGAAATGATTGAGAGAGTCTGTTGGGGTTTGCAGTAGAACTAAACTGCCACACGACAGCAGAAACACGATAAGCGTAACATCACACAAGAAGTCGCGGTGGTATAACAGTTAGTGCGCTTATTTGCCAAGACAATGTTCTAGGTTCAATTGTAAGCAGAGGCAGGATTATTTTTTTTCGACCAGTACACAATGGTCTACCTGGACTCATAAATTAAATTCCAGATTATGTTCAGAATTTTCTGGGAACTGTCTGGGAACGAAAGGCAACGTGGGAAGGAGTTGGTCACCCCACCATGTGCATGCAGGCCCATAACATGTCTACCACATCACAGATACATAGCAGGTTCTTGTTTCAGGGCATATTGTAAAACATTCCACGCCACATTTGGGACATCATCTGAAAATGAGACTCGATCAACAGCCGATAAGAGCATATAATCAATAGGATCTCGACACAGGGCTAGACGAGAATAGAGAAAACAAAGAATAGACAACATCAAGGATACACTAAACAAACACGAATACAACGCAATGAAGCTTATATTCCACAAACCCCTACGCAGAGGGTCTCTCTTGCAGTGAGTGTCGCATAAAGCACGACATTCATAGTTCCAGCGATGAACTCTAAGAGTCTCCATAAAAATCCGCACTCGTGGTCCGAACGACGTAGTCCTGGGAACAAACCCACGACCTTCACAACGTGAGGCAGGCCTAACCACTTCGCCACGGAGCCCTAACGCTGAAATTCAAGTGTGGATTAGGAAAAGAGACACCAACCCAGTGGGATTAAGAACAGATAAATAGAAAAACTATTGGTGCATGTAATAGTTGCATTGCCTAGCCTTCTTTGACCAATTCTTTCATCTATTTCATTACCTGCTACCCACAGTGCAATTTAATCTACTGTATCGTAATTCTACACTGTGACATAGTTTGGAAAGCAGATCTTTAAGTCTGGATGTTTTCCTCACAATGGAACAAAGTCAGGTACCCACGTGACCTGTCAGTTATTTGAAACGACATCACAACTCAGTTATTGCATCCCCAACCCCGCCACTGAAGTCAACCTCTTGTGTGAGTTATTCTGACGTGTGAGTGAGAACCATTTCCCGCGTCAGGAGGCCTATTGCCAGGATATATGAAAGTCTGGCATATGGTGCTAGCCGGATATTTTTATAGAGTCACCAGAACTAGAGATTTGGTGTGGCCATGATCACACCCGCCGCCTGTACTTCTCACGGCAGTTTCTGGTACTCATTTTACGCTGGGTCGACCAGGGCAGTTTGGCCAAATAAATAAATAAAAATCCACCCTTGATGGGGATTCGAATACATGACTATAGGGCCGGCAGGCAAGCGTACTAGACACTGCTGGGCCCCACACTGCCCCGTATCACGAGGGAGCTGGAAGTTCCCATGTCATCACAGAATCAAGAATAACACATTCACAACAGTACATGGCAAAGAAACTGAACAATCACTTATACGGGCTGAAATTGGTTCCATTACTTCTTGCGGACAGACACAGAAGACACCCATAAGCTTTGTCAATTACCGACTGAACATTAGCTCACATCCCTCCCCAGGCGCTCCCCACCCCGCGCCTCTTAACAAAATACACATACACCTTTTGTGGAGTCTCAATGAGCTCTCAGTTTTAGCGGTACATACCTAAAATCCGAACTTCTTATGTACATATTACTAGAACATTCGCGAAGCAGAAGAAGAAGAAGAAGAAGAAGAAGAAGAAGAAGAAGAAGAAGAAGAAGAAGAAGAAGAAGAAGAAGACGTGCAATCACCGGTATTGGTTGGCACTCATGGAAGACACAATCAGGCAGTGGTCATCAGAGGACACACTAGACAACAGCCATTTGATACAAATACAGGCTGTTGAGATTTGAACCAGTCACCTCCAAATAACGGCGTCGCATTTCTGAATGAATATGTTTACTTCTACCCTTACATAACTAATTATTTTCAGTCGTTTCCAATGGGCGTCAGTCAATGCATATACACTTATTGCTGTTATTAATTACAGAAAGGCCTTCGACTGTGTTCAACATTAGGAAATTGTGGAACATCATGAGTGGTATAGGGTTGCCAGAACATTTGATCCACCTAATTCAGCCACTATATCATGATCAACAAGCAGCTGTCACAGTAGCTGGTGAAACATCCAACTGGTGTGAGGTGCATTAGGGAGTTAGACAGGAGCACATTTTCTCTGCATACCTGTTCAGTATATATTCAAGAAATGTAATGAGAAATGTCAAAAATGATGAGATCAGAGATCATGTTGATACAATTGTAATTGGTTGTAAACAACTCTCAGAACTTGGGTGTGCAGTAAGAGTCAAATCTTTTTTCTGAATCGGGAAAAAACAACAATAATGTAATGTCCACAGACAAAACCATATTCCAACCAAAGATCTTAATTAAGAAAGAAGAAACTGAAAATGTCACACACTCTGAATATCTTGGCTTAATAATCAACTACAATGGGGACTATTGCAAAAGAAATTAGACGCAGACTGGCCATAGAACTGCAGAGACAAAACAGTATTACTATATCACAACACTGGCAAACAAGTTAAGTAAAATTGATGAGAACCTGCATCTTTTCTGTGGCAACATATGGATGTGAGTCGTGGGCATTTTCGTAATCACTAAAGAAGAAAATTAGGGCTTGTGACTCAAATGCTACAGAAAAGCTCTTAGAAGAAGAAAAGTACCGATATTCTGAACATCGAAGATGTCTCGGAGACTGAAATACTTTGGCCATATTAAAAGCCACAGTGGCTTGGAACAAAATAGTGATGGAAGGCATGGTTCATGGTAGAAGAGGCAGGGGTCAACCAACACAAAGGCGGATACCTGACATGCTGGTGCACTAGGCAGGAGAAATGGCAAGAGATCGCGAGGCTTTTCACTGCCGTGGTGAAGACGACGTTCTACTAAGGACCTGCTACACGAGAAGGCAAATTATCCAGACAAGTCCTCCTTATAATGACACAAAGCTGGACCCGTTCAATAACTAAACAATAACACAACTTGTATAAACTGTGTTCAGAAATAACCCTTTAACTGATAAACTGTCTCAAAATATTATTTCTTCAACCACTCCAGTAACACAGTAAATCTGCTTGTAAAATTCCAAAACGGATTCTGTCTTCTGTGAGACGTAAAGTAAATATACAGACTAGGCGTGACCCAAATGTAAGTATTTACGTTGAAATAATCATTCTTATTTTCCGCAATTGAGGTCAGGATGTAAGGGTAACACTGCTAGGTGAGCCAGCAGACTGCGGGTGTGTAAACAGGCTGGTGAAATCTGCACTAGCTGTTCTAGGAGTGACAACTGTAAGCTTTCCGAGCATATTCCTGCATCTTCATTCGGAACTTATTTAACGTAGTTTTGTTTTTAGAGATAGACTGGCGTGTTCACTGCACGCAATTGTATATTCGCACGCCACTTGTTGTTGCACAAACTTCAACAAACAATTATCATAACCAATTTTGAATGTAAGGGGCTGAAACAAGATCAATATGTATAAAAGATATTAGGTTGAACACAAGTAGTGACTGTACCAGTGTTATAATATGTTAGAACAGGACACATCAGATGATTTGGTCACGTAATAAGGTTATCACAAGTCAGTGCCCTAGAAAGATGCCTAGATTCAGGAAACAGGACAAGAGGTCGCTCCTTGAAATGAATACAACCATATTCCAGGTACACGTCAGAACACTGTCTTGCTTAATTCTCAAATGTTACACAGGGATGGTGATGAAGATGATGATGATGAAGAAGAAGAAGAAGAAGTAGAAAGAGGAGGAGGAAAAAAAGAAGAAGAAGAAGAAGGAGGAGGAGGAGAAGAAGAAGATGAAGGAGGAGGAGGAAGCGAAGGAAGCGAAGCATCAACATCATCATGTGCAACGTACAAGTCCCTATTAATTAATCTCTGGAATCTTTCGGTTAAGTTTTCAAGGAAGAAAATCACATTATTAAGTACTCTAACCTTTTGTGTTTCGTAGGGCAGTTATCACTGAGAACAATGGGCGGCACATTACGTGGCGGCTAGACGCCCGTCTGCTGGCTCGGAGGTCATGGGTTCGATATGCATTGGTGCGTACTCGCATTTTAAAAATGGACTTAAGCTCCTGGCTCAAGCAAGCCTAAAATGTGTACTAGGTGGTGTCTTGGGAAGTAGAGGCTGCTAAAGTGATATTGACCACAACAATCACAAGGGCCGACAGGTCTATACAAATGTGGGTCTAGCGTCCGATGCCCGATGCCCTTCTGGCGTGTTACAATGTTTTTTTTTGCATTACTAATTATCATTGACTCGCTCCGTGGCGAAGGCGTTACGGACGCAGTTCGTGATCCCGTATACCCGCTTTCGGAATACAACTGCGCGCGATTTGGAAGCAGACCGCGTTGTGTATTTTTTTTTTTTACGAAATGGTGTGGGTGCCGTTCGTTCAGAAAGCAATGGCAAACTACTGAACGTAAACTGTCAAGAGATCACAACAGCAAAAATTGCTGGTGTTGACTGCAACGTCCTGTAAAGGATATGCAACTAACTAAACTTATCATTGAGAGCACCTCTGTAAAAATCAGTATTTGTTTCAATCTAATCATTCATTTTATTCCGAATATGTATTTACTGCTCATTTTCAGCTTTAACCTCAACGTTGAGGTTAGTGCAAAATGTCCATGTGCTGATTGGTTTTGAATAGAAACCATTGCGATTCTCAAACAGCGCAGAATACTGCATGAAACAGAGATTCACAACATGTATGCACCGCCTCTGGTGACCACGTTGCATGTTTGGGCTAATCTTTGGCATGTCTGGTAATGTTAAAACTTGTAATAAAATACTACGTCAGTTCTATTTCTTTGTATATTCAATTCAAAATCAATGAAACGTAACAGAAAAGTTGTCTGTGCTGCAAGAATTGTTTAAGTTGGAGTAAACAAACAGCAACTACAAATTTTGGATCTTCTAAATGCCATTGTGGTTAAATCTATACGTAAGATAAGCTTGGTTGATTGGTTTGAGTGAAACCCCTGGAAGATTGAGTTGCAACTCTTAAGTCCGATGCACTGGCGTTCTGGTTGTTTGAGCCCCGGGAAGAACTTGCATCTGTCGGAGTGAGGTTCATGAACAGACTGTCCTTCTGACACCGAACCAATGTACCATCATCATGGGGAATTTGTTATAGAACTTTTCATTCCTCTATCCAAGCTACTATAAGCTAATACTGTATTATTAATAGCAGAAGTAGGAATACCAATGGCAATAGCAGTAGTATTAGTAGTAGTAATAATAGTAGAAGCAGTAGTAATAGTAGTTATAGTAATAGTGGAAGTAGCAATAGTGGAAGCAGTAGTAGTAATAATAATACTATTTTTTTAAAAGTTAGTTACATATCCTTTACAGGACGTTGCAATCAACCCCAGTCTTTTGTGGCTGTTTGTGAGTTCTTGGCAAGTTTACGCTCAGTAGTTTGCCTTTGCTTTCATATAGTAGTAATAGTAGTAATATTAGTGGTAATAGCAGTAGTATTAGTAGTAGTAATAGCAGTAATAGTAGTAGAAGTAGTAGTCGTGGTAATAGTAGTAGCAATATTAGTAGTAGCAGTAGTAGCAATAGTAGTAGTTGTGGTAGTAGTAGTAGTAGTAGTAGTAGTAGTAGTAGTAGTAGTAGTAGTAGTAGTAGTAGTAGTAGTAGTAGTAGTAGTAGTAGTAGTAGTAGTAGTAATATGTATCAGGAGAATGTGTACTGATTATTGATCATTATTCTGAATCCCAGCATAGTTCTGCAGGATCCATTAAAGAAAATTAATATTTGCCTTTGTCAATACATTTTGTCGGCAATGGTAGACAGAGCGGGTATACTGCAGGCAATAGATGACCCCCTTGGTATGTGGTGACCCATATGTTGATGAATCTTCTCGATCACGTCTGTTGTGACGTGGATTAGTGTAAACAGCTGGCTACAATGATCGCAGGCGCAAACGGTTCCTACCCGATGTGTAGCTAGACAGCTCGAAGCAGGAACAATGAACATCTATACCCTTCCACTTCGAGCACTTACGGCTTGTTCCGAATGGGGTGATGTCAATTCTTCATCACAAATCAGTCATACATCTTACCAAGCTAAAGGTGCGAAACGAACCTACAAGTCCGGTAAACGGTTAGTATTGAATCTTAAAATAAAAAATAGAGGCGCGAAAATCGACTTAATTGCACGTCATCTGGCTCTGTCGTTCTCCACGGAACGCCAAGCCACTTGCCGAGAGCATCGCTAAAAGCACGAACTCAGAAGCTCCAGTGATGAACCCCAGCAAACTCGAATAATAAAATGGCAATTCTCTCTCTCTCTCTCTCTCTCTCTCTCTCTCTCTCTCTCTCTCTCTCTCTCTCTCTCTCTCTCTCTCTCTCTCTCTCCCCTCTCCCCCCCCCCCCCCCCGCCCTCCACTCCAAACCCCATGTGATGAAGCTGCACTGAGGTACACGTTTGGGACTCGCTCATCTTGTCTAGACGCGCGCCACAAGGCAGGTAAGCAATTGTATCTCCTTATTATGACAAAGCCAGTATTTACTCTGGCTTTCCCTATTCACAGACAGCACAGAGTAGGAAAATCCTGGTGGAACCACCCGGATGAATTAAGTACCAAGATAAGTACATGTAAATGTATTGATTGTGCAAATTGGAAACATCGAGAAAATGTCTATCTGTATGCCCGCCTGCCTGTTTGTCTGCCTGCCTGCCCGGCTCCTTGCCCGCCTGCTTGCCTGTTTACCGGCCTGTCTGTCGGTGCGCTCGACTCATCTGCACATCGACATCCCTATATTGTAAAGTATGTAAATAATAGACTCCCTTTACACACATTGAGGCGTACTGGGGGTATGGTGCCAGCCCATATTTTATCTGAACACTGACACTCCACGCTTGTTAATGCCACGCCTGCCACCTTTACGTCTCAAGACGTTTTCTATAGCCCATTATAGGCTGGATTGACCTCGCAGCCCTTGTCAATTTTATAAATCCCCCTTAAGTGGCATTCAAATCCATGACCATCGGGAAGGCAGATGTGCTAGCCACATTGTTTCAACGACCTCGGGCGGAGGAGCACAATTGGGCGTGTACAAGTCTTACCCTAGTGCGAGGAAATGCAACCTAAAGACTAAATGTCATGGCAGGGCAGACCATGCCCTAAGCCTTGGTTGGCAACTGATCTAGGATCCAAACTACGACAAGCGGACAGTTAGAGCATTGCTTTGCTGATCCGGCCGCTTCTGCAGTTGGTCTTGTTCCAGATGTATTTATGTTACCTTACCTCTGGAGTAAACTAGGCAGACCGAGAGAGGGAACATGCTGCAAGGGCAACACATGGTCTTTACAATTCAGCCCAGGCTTTGTGCTATGGAGAAGTATAACTCCATCTCTGGTAACGCCATGGGTTGTGGTTATTATGCCTTTTTTAAAGCACAATGTAACAAACTATCGCCTGTCAAGACGGCTAGGTGCCAATAACAGTATATATACACACATTTTCGTCTTTCATTTGCTTTCATCTCACAATGGAGTATAGGAACTCAATTAGTAGTTTGCCATTGATTTCTGAACTGCCAATACTCATACCATTGTGAAAATCAACGCAAAGCTATCTGCTCTCAAATCGCCGGTGGTTGACTTCGAATCCGGTATGTCCTGATTGTAAACCCGAGTTCACTATCCATAAGCCACAGAGGCCGACCTAATGCTGTCATTAATCGTCTCTCCCTGTCTTTGTCTATACATCTCCCAAGACATCTTTCCATTTGTCAAACCACAGTCCAGAATGTCTCTTCTCATGATTGCTAAAAAATGACATTTGTGATACAATTTAATTCTTACAGCAGCTTTATTTTTCATTTAATACATTTCACGGACTGCTTCTTGTTAGAGCAATATGTAATACGTGATAATATTATCGCCGATGTCCCTGGTCTAGGGGTTAACGACTTTCTCCGTAATCCCGTATATCCACTAGGTAACGCAGCTGCGCGAGATTCGGTAGCGGATCGCGTCACGTTCGTTACTTACGGGGTATGTGAGCCGGTCGCTCAGAAAGCAATGGCAAACTACTGAGTGTAATCTTGCCAAGAAATCAACAACATCGGTAAAATGCTGGTGTTGACAGCGACGTACTGTTAATAGGATATGCGAAAAAAGATAATATTATCAACATACTAATGGAGGGAAAAGTTGTAGGCAGATGAGCAAGAGTTAGGCTAGGCGTTGGCAACCCATGGCACGAGTGCCAAACATGGCTCAAGGAACAACTTTCAATGGCACTCTGAGTGAATTGAAATAGAGTATATGATCTCATCAAACATGAATTTTTAATTAAATAAAAGCATATACACGTAATTATTTTAAAACTATTACTGCTTTTACATCCCCTCATAATGAAAGTATTGGACGATTTGAGCCTAAGAGTGCGATCTGATGCAAACTGAATGAATGGAGCAACCACTGATTGACCTTGATAAATTTAAATCTCCCCCCCCCCCTAATCTCTCTCTCTCTCTCTCTCTCTCTCTCTCTCTCTCTCTCTCTCTCTCTAACCCCTACCACCAACTCCATAGTTCACTCGACTGCTGCATACTCATGCCAGTACAGCCTGTTGACCAAAGTACAAAAGCTGCTTTTGTTATTAAGTAATACGGTACCGTAAAAATGACTCAAAGCAAACACTTGATATAAGCTCGTTTCAAGTCTTTTAGACAAACGAATGTGAATGAGACTTGGAATGGCGGACTTGGGTTAGCACGGTGTGTGACATTTCAACATTATTTCAGCACAAAACTGCAACAAGGTTACCGACAACTGAGTTAGACAATGATAAAGTAGGAGGGTAACGTCAAGAGATGTACAAGTAAATGCCTGCATCAGTGTTCAGCCAAAGAGAGAAATCGAAAGGTTTGTTGGAGATCCAATTCAGCCAATCATTCATTGTGGAGATATAACTTGAATCGTTGTTATAGATGGTTGGCATGATAGGTTTCAAAAATATACTTGTTTTACCATCTAAAATATCGGGCAATCCACATTATTGGAATTTGGCATTTGAAAAGCAAAATATTAAAATCTTGAATATATCGTTACAACTGGAAAGTTATAGGTGAAAAGATTCAAATGAAGACAGAGTGAAAGTGCTGCTATACAACTTGATGCCGTGAAACGAAGAAATATTTGTATTACACATGACTGGTAGAGATCTGAAGCTGAAGACACACATGACAACAAAAGCCACATGACTAAAAGGGTGATAAGTCTGGTAACATGCTGAACGTGACATTAATGCAGAAACGTTACGCGTGAAATGAATAAATCTACAATTGGTTGATTTAAACATTACAAAGAGAGTATATATAATCACAAGTACTAGATAATATGAGAGGTACTACCAAGATATCAGTTCGATGACGTCAGGCTAATGATTGAAGACTGGTAACATAGACGAGGATAGTAAACAGTTTGTTCATGGAATTAAATGAACAGCTGTGTACCTCAGCAGAGCAGAGAGCTCACGTGTACCGACAGCCGGATATTGCTGTCAAAGACGGAGATCAAAACCACCCAGAAGGATGTAGACGTTTAGGGGCATGCATCTCATTATTTTTTCCCCTCAAGAATATGGTTATGAGCAGGTCACAAATCTGGAGTGGAGAAATGACATGTTCAGACATCGGACAGAATCACCAGGTATAACAGAAAGTAAAGAAAGAAACACAAGTTCCAAGGCAGAAACATCTGAAAAGAAATATTCTTGAAACAACGTACAGATTAGACAGAGCCGGGGATCAACTTGTTATTTCGTGAGAAAGGATAAACAACATGCTGACTTACCTTGACAGCACCGCAGTAGGCTAATCCCTTGTTTCCTCCGCCTTCAAAGACGATGTTTTCGAAGGGATACTGGTACATCTTGGGATCCACCGACCTGGCTTTTTTATCTTCTGTGTTGAAGATAGAGTAAAAATTTCTACTCGTGCTCAGTCGAATATATTTAGCATTATGGCGTCTCTTCACATAATGTTTGCCTTTACCTTCAGTGGGTTTTGAGCTGCCTTCATCTCCTGCCTTGGAGACTGCACCAGCTGAAGTTACAGCGTCCCCATCTACTGGGAAATCTTTATTGTCGTTATTGTTAATATTATCATTTCCTAACACACACGATGATATATCGCCTGTATTAATATCCAGCGCTGATTGTAGGACGCTAACATCATCTGGTATCATGGCGGGATCCATGGCCATGTCTAATGAATTGTCCTCTCCGTTTAGCAGACTACATTCTGAATCATAAAGGCCTGCATCTGTGCTGTCTTCTCTGTCGTCGTCTTCATCGCTGTCATCAAGATCGCTTTCAATATGGCTGTGGAAATATTTCCTCTGTGCTTCCCTGATCATAAGGAGCGCCGGGTTGGACGCATCCGGCTTCTCTTTGGCCTGTTTAGTTCTGCAGCATATATTTCCCATTCTCATTCAGATATCTAAAAATAAGAAAGATAAAACTATTATTTACCTTGAATATTTTGGTACATAAGGCTTATTTAAGTAATTGGCAGAGATGTGAGTTTTTAAGCAGAATGTTGAGAATATCGTGGACAGAGAAGAAAACAAACCCTGACCAACTGTTAGCTACATGTATTACTAGACCCGTAATCAAAACCGCAACGAAAAGTCAGCAAAAGACATACCGGCAAAATAGAAACAATAGTTTTACGTAGGGACATACTAGACTGAAGAGGTAGAAGTAGAGGGAGAGAGATGTATGTGGAAGGCTTAAACAGCTGGATAACAAATAATAACGTAAACAACATCAACGTTATGAATATATCAGATGACAGAGAGTAGTGGAGCCTCGACGGGTGGAGCCTCGTAACTGTTGGAATTGATCGATGTCTCGAAAGACCCCCGTGTGGTGCTTTCCGAAAACGGACTTCCCCAGACAATGCAAAGTAGTGCTGTAGAGAGTCTTTCAAATATCCTGTTAGAAGACACATAGCGTTGAGTAGAAGTAATTTCTCCTCACGACCCCGAGGTTCACAGTTGTGATGCAGGCTGGCGAGGTCCACACACCCTGAGCGCTTCAAGACTGAACGAGTCTCAGCAAATCCGAACGATGATGGTAGACATAGTTTAGTTTAGTTTAGTCGATGGATCAACATCACGGCAAGCGGGTGTAACCCATAAGTGCTCCGTTCTCCTCCTAACTCAAACCCGAGTTTGGAGAAACTCAGCTCAGTGCACGAACTCCGTAGCACCGGCGAGAATCCTGAAATACTTTCCCCTGGTGGTAGACATTCAGCACCCAAGCCTTGCACTCACGCTTAGAGACCCCAGGCACATGAATGTAATTTTGAGCTCAACGTCCTGGATGGCTTCAAAGTCCCCAAATCCTTCACGTTGTATAAGAGCGGATAACTCGAACTACAGGGCTTGTATAGCAATAGCAGCAACGACGGCGACAACGACGACGACATCGGTGGCGGTAAATTAAAACATAGAAGTCAGCGTTGTAGAATGGATATGAACGCGTGTCCTTAAACATCCAGTGTGCTGATGGCTCAACCCCTACACAGGCCAGTTGGACTAACATGTTGACTTCTCGCCCTTGACTTGGGAACGCAAATAACAAGTACCTCTGAAGTCGGAGTGAATTCGCCTGGTGGCGGGGACACTGGCAACAGGGAAAACTAATCCACTTGCAACATTCTGCCAAGTGCTACTGGAAGTAGTCTATATGGACTACGCTTGAGTTCAAAGCCAGCCAGCGCAAAAAAAAAAATTCACACACACACACACACACACACACCCACCCACCCACCCACACACACACACACACCCACCCACCCACCCACACACACACACACCCACCCACCCACCCACACACACACACACACAACACACACACACCCACCCACCCACCCACCCACCCACACACACACACACCCACCCACCCACCCACACACACACACACACAACACACACACACCCACCCACCCACCCACCCACCCACACACACACACACACACATCTTCTTTTCCCCCAGTCCACTACTCCACACCCTGTCTCCAGTTCAGTATTTTGTTGAGTAGTTTGTCACTGATTTTTGAATGAGTAGTCAACATTTAAGAGAAGTTGCGAAACAAAGGGGGGGGGGGCAGTGTTGTTCAAACGATCACACTTTCTGACCTACCCCAATATAAACCATAGACAAACCATTTCCGACCCTCCACGGGATAGAATGTAACAATGGTGGAATGAGTACTAAGACGACACTTCACACTAGTCTTCGGACTGGATAGCCCGCATGCATGAATGGCGAAGACATATTTTGAAGGCACATTCAACTGTGTTGAAATAACGTTACGTGCACCCCATATATTATATACTATTATGTATTGGGACAGATAGAGATAAACAATAGTCAATGTACTAAGAGCATACCTATTTTCTCCTACGGCATATGTGTTTCAATGTTGCACATTAAACAAATCAATATATCACACACACACAAAGACAGAGAGAGAGAGAGAGAGAGAGAGAGAGAGAGAGAGAGAGAGAGAGAGAGAGAGAGAAGAGAAGAGAGAGAGAAGAGAGAGAGAAGAGAGAGATAGAGAAGAGAGGGAGAGAGAGAGAGAGAGAGAGAGAGAGAGAGAGAGAGAGAGAGAGAGAGAGAGATTTGCGATTATATATATAAATAATATTGTAATGGACGAATATAAAAATTCACGAAAAAGTGGACAAACAGATCTATTTATTATGAACTCTCCATTGAAGAAGGCTCGTTATCAAGACAAATAATTTAAAGGAAAATGAATTAGTTTGGGCATTTAAAAAAGAAATATGCCTGGAAAAGATAATTATGGAGCTAGGTATAAAAGGGAAGCGGAGAAGAGAAAGACCTTTAAAACCTCGCTCTATGATGCGGAGAAGAGAAAGACCTTTTATACCTCGCTCCATGAAGCGGAGAAGAGAAAGACCATTACCCTTACTGGACAACAATAATCTTCAAATTAATATCCCGTTAACAGAATTATTAATCTGAGCCGGCCGTGGACCCTGAAATACCACGTCTTTGAGGTTGAACAAGATAGGGGTTATAAAATCGGGAATAAAAAACGAAACAACAGAAAGACACCCGCGTACATGGGTTCAAGATGGTATAGATAATTTACACATGGCAGCAACAGAGGCAGTATGTCTGGGTTATAATCGAGAGCTATTGCGAAAATGTTGTTAAAGGGGAATAGTTCTGCACAGAACAATCAATTGGATGATGATAGTTGTAAATCAAAACTGACCTTTGAACTTTAAGAGTAAATGAAGTTTAGAAAACAGGTTAGAGTTACAAGACAGTCATGCACATACACATGTTTGATATAACACTGACATTGTGGGTCAATAAAAAAAAACAAATGGTGTCCCACATCTGTTTCCTGCTATAGGCTTGTAATGTAATGGGGCGATCACATTTTGTAGGCCTGAGAGCATGCAGGGATAGGTGGCCAATCTGTTCTTTCAGCACGAGGGATGCCCAGGCGTCCAACCACAGTCCAAGTCTCTGCTAGTGACATTATCAGCGCAGGTAATGGTTGTATTAAAGCCGAGGAGCGCACTTGGGGGATACAAACCTTATCTTGGTGTGAGGAAATGCAACCCGAAGACTAAATGTCATGGTGGGGCAGACAAGTCCCAAGCCTTGGTGGCAACTGGTCTAGGATCGAAGTTCTGGCAGACGGACAGTGAGAGCAGTAACGGAATTTCCGCCCAAGCAGTTTCATTGTTCGCTCACTGTAGATGAAATATCCGAAATACTGTATTCGGATCGCCGATCCAATACAGATGCTTTATTGTTCTTTGTTTACAAAACAAACACATACACCCCCCCCCCCCCCACACACACACAAACAAACAAACATATTGCGCACACACCAGTTTCCGTGTCAGGAAATTTCGGGAAGTAACCTGACAAATAACTTGCATGTGGGTATTTGTTTTACATTGACATGACCTCTCAGGTCGGTCCATGGGTGCCAGAAAATGTTTCTGGAAGCAAAGGCGGCCGTCGTAATTATAACTACGTCACTCAATGAGTGCCGATTGGTCTATAAATATATAATATATCACCTTATATCTAATAGTCTCAGTGCGTCGGACAAGGTCCTTTATTCTGCGGCACTATGCTTTAATTTATATACATTATATTTCTTTTGTATCTTTTGACTTACATATGTACGAATTTAGTTGGTCGGTATGTTCGTATTTGTGTCTGTCTATCTGCCTGTCAAACTACCTATATACTCGTAGATATTGGTGTGTCTGTTTGTCTAACTATATAGATATTATCTGTCTGTTTGTCTGTCTATCTGCCTGTCTACCTGCCTGTCTATCTGCATGTCTATCTGCTCTCTCTCTCTCTCTCTGTGTGTGTGTGTGTGTGTGTGTGTGTGTGTGTGTATTGGTATGTGTGTCTGTCGATATAGATATTGGTATGCCGGTTTGTCTGTCTGTATAGATATTGTTCTGTCTGTCCCTCTGTCTGTCTGCCTGCCTGCCTGCCTGCTCGCTCGCCCGCCCGCCCGCCTGTCTGTCTATTTTACTGTCCACATAACTGTCTACTCACCAATCAACCATTCGGCAAATTGTCTCAACTGTATCCATACAACTATTGATATGTGTATATTAAGTGAATCTGCATCTCTCAAATATCTACCACCGCCCGTGTGTATACACACTACGCGTGCAGCACAAAACTGACTCAGTCATTCACCCATACACATACGCACACTCATCTTCTCACACCCACTCACACTCGCTTACTCACAAAGTGTAGGTTGCGAACTTTTGTTTAAACCAGGAAGAAATTAGATCCTTAAAGTAGATCCACCCTGACCTTAGGTACACACTGGAAACTGTATTCCCGCGGGCCGGGCGATGTCACACACGGAAACATTTGCTAATGTTCCCAATTAAGAGCTTGCTCGGGACTAATCTGACTTGAATTGTTTCCTCCAGTCTGCACAGTCTTTCGAAAACATTGTATTTTAAATGTACGTTTAACACAAAGATACCGTATACTTTTCAGTCAGATTGCAATGCAATTCGGATAACTGTCTGTCTGTCTGCCTACCTATTTATCTACCAATTTGTCTAACTGTCTGCCTATTGATAGATCGATCTGGTTGTCGCTCTGACCGCTTGCCTATCTATTTACCTATTTTACTACACTGTTCAAAAAAAAAAACAAAAAAAAAAACTGCAACATGATTGCAGTTTCAATTGCAAACTTGTACCAACATTTTTCTGCCGAAGCTGATTCGCCCACTGCAGTCGGTTCCGGCGATGCGGTCCGCAAGAACAGGACCACTATATGGTCTTCTAGCGCAAAGACCAGCGTCCTGCAGCTGGTTCCTCACCGTTTGATGTGAAATTCGACGAGCTCCTGGCATTGACTGGACTGTGGAGGAAGCTGATGCAAATCGATTCCTAAAGTGACACAGCCGTCTGAAGCGGTCTTCGGCAGCAGTTGTGATTCTGGGTCTCCCACTGCGCGGCCAGTCTGCCGCTGAGCCAGTTTCTTGAAATCGCCTCCAAACGCGACTAATGGTGCTTCTAACCACATTAAATTATCTGGCTACTACACATTGTGACTGTCCACCCTATAAACGTCCAATGATGATGAGTCATTGTTCTGCAGTTAGATGAGCCATACTTGCGCATTGAATTTTCAACTGAATTTATTCGAGGAGCGTCAATCTTTTACAGACATCCAATAATATGGTCAGAGAGTTTTGTGTTCAATAATTTTCAGGGGATTATCATGAACCTGTCACGAGTTATTGTCAAAAATGTTGTTTTGACCTTGACCTCTTTCATGATCTTACGAATCATGAGGTGAGTACAATTCAGGTAACCACGAGAAGTTAATGACCAGATGGACACAGTCGATAGGTTGACTGATGTCCAATCAGTGAGTATATTGTATAAAAGTAACACCAAAAATGTTGCGTTTATTTTTTTTCTTTTTTCTTTTTTTTTTTAACAGTAAAATTTTACTGAGGAGGGGATCCGAGCACTTATGGGCTTAATGGTTCGATGTACAGTGAGGATGATCTGTTGACTAACTAAATAAAAACATATCTATCTACCTGTCTGTCTGTCTGGTCTGTCTGGTTTGTCTGGTCTGTCTGGTCTGTCCGTCCGTCCGTCCGTTTTACGGACGGACGGCTGTCCGGCCGGCTGGCCGGCCGCTCAACTATTAAAATACAATCTGCATATCTCAGAATAGTTATATTTTATCCTACCAGTTAAACTCTCACAAAATATTCTATGTTGTTAAGTATTGTCAATCTGAAAAGCTGAAAAGATCACAGTCACATCTTTCTCTGACTGCTCTGTTAACTGCAATGTTCTCAGCCATGCCCAATGGAAGATCCTTGCTCGGAATATTTATATATGAGTGTGTGTGTGTGTGTGTGTGTGTCTGTGTATGTGTGTGTGTATATGTGTGTGTGTTAGTTAGTTAGTTAATTAGTCGAGGTTTCAACTTCACGGCAACGGTTCGGCCCCATTATGCTCCATTCCCGTGCCAGCGAATATCACACAAAATGCTCCCGACTGTCCAATGTGAAAAGTGGAATAGATGGGAGTCTCGGCAATCCAACAGCGGGGAATATATATATATATATATATATATATATATATATATATATATATATATATATATATATATATATATATATATATATATATCAGTTAGAAGGAAATCATTTTGACAGTGATGAAAATATCATACTGGCATGCAATAACACATTTGGTTCGAAACTTAGAGTGTTTTATACTCAAAGGTGTTCTTTGCCCTGGGGGAGAACACAGTGTCTTAGGGTGTCTTCTAAAAGTCAAGCAGAGATGACAAGTATGTCAATTCAAATGGTGGTCATATTAAAAAGGAATAAACACTATACCAAGCTTCAGTTTTCTATGAAATTTCATTCAAAGTGAGGGTGACGAGTTATGGCCAGCCTCTCATATATTACAGAAAGTTGAATGTTACAGTAACAGACATCTACTCTACAAAATATCGATACTGTAAACATATATATATGACGAAACTATTTTCGTTTACTTTACCTGTCAACACACGTGGAATCATCTGCTTGTCCCTTACATATATACTTGTAATTACACACGCTTCGCCGACGGAAGTGTCCCACTTCACAAGCTGCCTACATAGATTTTAGAGGATAGCAGCATCTGATTTACAAGCGGATGGTGTTCAGGTATGTCCGTGTACAGGATGGTAATAAGTGGCTATTGCTTCCTGAAAGGAAATATCCTGTTGTCTTAATTAAGCCGTGACAAGCATAAGTCACAGTCATACTTGCGGTTTTACCATGTCCTAAATATAGCGGGGAATGTTTCTGCCGATTGGAGCAATTTACATGTGGAAGTTTTATGTTGTAATATTATATGTCATTTACAGGATGTTGAAATCACGCCCAGCATTTTTGGACTGTTTGTGATTCATTAGGCAATTTTATCACGTGGAAGCAGCCGTTATGAGATCTAAGAAAGCGATCGGTGTGTTGAAGATCATGGCAGAAATGGAGATAGAGGAAAGAATGTTGTTATTACTCTATCAACATCTGATTCTCTCAGTAATCGAGTATGGATTCTTACTACTCCCAGTGTCAAAGAGTCAGCAGGTGAAACTAGAGTGTATACGGAATGAAGTCACACTCGTGATACTGGGATGAACAGGGGACACGCCGGTAGTGTGTATGTGATACATCCTGCTATTTGTCCATCAAGAATGATGATGACCATTTATTTCATCCAGTGGGGTTGAAAGTATGGAGCCGTCAGTTCTAAGATGGCTGATAAGGCCTATTTTGGCTGGAAATGTTCTTTGACAATGTAGACAAAGAATGCTTGACGTTTCTGGAGGAGGATTTCCTGCAGTGGTTTTTCTGTCCTGCCTTTTCTTCACAGCTTTTGCAGTCCTGGTTGCCTCACACGTGACTGCACCCTTGCGTAATGATGCACGCCACGAATTTCAGTCTCTGGCTGCAGTCTTCCAGGTGTCACGATGAATTCCAAAAGCATTCAGTGAGATTTTCAGAGTGTCTTTAAAGCGTTTCTTCTGGCCTCCTTGTGAGCGTTTACAACAACGCAACTCGCTGTAAAAAAATTCGTTTAGGGAGCCTGTGATCTGGCATGCGGGTTAAGTGACCAGCCCAGCGAATCCGATTCTTCATTCGTATAGTTTGGATACTGGGCATGGACGCTCTTTCTAGGAATTCAGTGTCTGGGATCTTGGATCCCATCCTATATGATACACCCTAGCCTTACCTACGATTGCAGACAGGCTCCAGGTGCTGCAGGCTAAATCATATCTCCGAGTGGCTGCAGACACCGAACATCCCCACCCCACAGGCCCCACCCCCTATCCTTTGCATAAAGCTCTAGACACAGTTAAGGACCACAGGCTGATCAGAGGAAAATCATGAATAGCTTAGGCAGACGGACACATAATTATCAGAGTGTTACTGGTATCATTAGTATGGGGACTTTTCGCTGGCTGTTGGATATAAGGACAGAGCACGTAGGGAAATGTCACTAGTGATGTCGGTGCTTGACTCAACCCAACTCTTAGGTCATTTTAGTTCCATTAGAGGTAAATTTGGCCGAATGGATAAGAGCTTTCCCTCTTAATCGTCCGGTGCACTGAGACGGGGTAGTGGGACCGTTTCTGGACTTTTCGTCTAGAAAAACGATGGCAAATTACCGCACGTAACATTGCCGAGTAAAATCATTATGGGGTTGGTGTTGATTGTAACTTCTTGCAATGAACATGCAATATTTTAGTTTACCTTTGTAACATTGTAATGTAAACGAAGTCAATTTGGAATGTTCGATGGTGGTATAAAAACCTGGATTAGTTTACTAAGTAGACACTTTTAGTTAACGACAGAAAATTAATAGGAAATGTGGAAATATTTTCTGCATAAATCATCTTTAAATAGCATTATTATTGTATAGTCCATCCGTTTAGTTAATGTGACTCATATAGAATGCAATCTTTGTCACTTCGGCACTTTTGCAAGATTCACACGATGAAAAGCTAAAGGTAGTCACATAACAGGGACTGCCGTTGGGGTGGGAGGCTTACATACACTAGATCCCCATGTCATACATGTATTCATATACTTGAGCACTGCATATGGTTTCATATATGCTAGGGTCCTTCCTACACGGCATTTCTATTCAAATATGTATTCTGAAAATTATTTGGTAGACTATTTACGAGATGAAAACGATAAACTGATTAGAGAATTTAGACGTAGACAGTTAAGATTGTGTGGGTATGTTATGTGAAGAAATAACTTTGTGACAAATGGGAAGATTGTGGGGAAAAGAACAAGGGGAAAACAGAGAAGTAAATATCTGGATGGCTTGGCCACATGGCATGCACGAAACAAAAACACAAAGCTAATTTACGACTCTGATGATCGTGTGAGATGGCGAAACATTACCGCCCACGACTATCAGCATGGTACATGATGATGATGAAGATATGATGATTTACGAGACTGAGTCCAACCCCACAGTTTTACTGTACTGAACTAACCTGTCGAGGAAAATGAAATAAACGACATAATTTACCAAAAAGCACGTAACATACCTCAAGAGTCTACGGGCTAAGATAATGTTAAGCATTTATGTCCGCTTGTCAACACTTTTAACACTGGTTTAATATTCCATTATGCATGTTAACAACCACTGGGTGATAACACTTTTAACGCAAAACAGCATTCAACCGCGCAGTGAAGTAAACGGAGCCAAACTTAACATAAATAAACAAGAACTGCCTCAACAGACTACAGGTTATTTAGTTCTTAAACATATATTAACACTGTCGACGCGTTAGATATGTTTTAAGAATTGTACAAGCGTATAAGAAAGAACGCAACTATGAAATGACACTCAAAAGCACAGCGCGGTTTAAACACAAAGACGATGTTTGTCATGCCCATATGTACAAACCCACGATACATACCCAACAGCCGAACGTAGTGAAGAATGATTTACAAACACACTTCTTCGTAGGGTATTCGTAAACAACCACGCGGCAAGGCTGTGGTTTGTGCGAGAGGTGATAACATTCTTGATGTCTAGCCATTAACAGTGCATATTCAACACACCGCAGTGTCCCCGCAACATTGTGTTTGTTCTGCACCTTTGAAACATCGGCGAATACTTTGGTCTTCCTTTTGCGATATTCTGTGTTTTCCTGGGCATCTTTTGTGAAGTGAGACATTCGTTTTATGTGTTTCTTTTCTTTGTTGTTTTATTTTTCCGTCCTGATCCGAATGTCACTGATATATACTAAGAAAATATCTGTCTGTATAACTACCCACAAACCCCGCAACCTACCCACTAGTTTAGCTAGCTAGCTATGTACCTACATGTCCGTCTACATATTTACCTGCCCACCAACCGACACGGGGAAGTCAATAAGTAAGTCACAAATGGCTATAGAAAAATAACTAAATATAATAACAACTTCAAACCATTTTATTTTTATACATACATTGTCCCTTAATTTTTCAACATAATTTCCACCTATATTGATGTACTTATCCCATCGTTTTATCAATCCTCTCAAACCGGCTGCATAGAACTGCGTGCTCTGTTTTCTAAACCACATTTCACTTCACATTCAACTTCGGCGTCATTCGCGAAATGTCTCCCGCCAAGGTGGGTTTTCAGTGGACCAAAAAGGTGGAAATCGCTAGGGGCTAAGTCGGGACTGTAAGGTGGATGTTCCAGAACTTCCAATCTTAGTTGGTTAATTTTCTCCTGAGTTCATCGAGTCGTATGTGGTCTGGCATTGTCGTGAAGAAGCATCATTCCTCTAGTCAGCAGTCCTGGACGTTTTCTTCTAATTGCATCATGAAGCATCGATAGAACTTCACAGTACGATTCAGAATTCACATTGTCACCGTTCTTCTTGAAATAGGTTAAAAGCACTCCTTGACAATCCCAGAACACTGTCAGCATAACATTTCCAGTTGATGACGTAACCTTGAATTTCTGGACACAAGGCGAAGAAGGATGTTTCCATTGCATTGAAGCACGCTTTAATTCGAGCTGGTAGTGATGCACCCATGATTCGTCCCCAGTATAAACAAGAAGCATTTCCTTATGAATGTCCTTTGCAGGCAGTCCTTTTGCCCCCCCCACCCCCCCCCCCCCAAAAAAAAAAAAAACGCACAACAGCACGTTGCTCTTTGGTTGTACACTCCGTAAGTACAGTCGCCATTTTGTTTATGCGCTGTGCATGCGCATGGGACACCTAGTGCCACTTGACGAACGGGAATATACAGTTAGATGTTGCTGTCACCTAATGACACCTGTAGAAAACACCAACTACATTTACCTGCCATCCCACAGAACTGTGGGACTTACTTATTGACTCGCCCTCGTATATACCACTTTAATTCGTTTTCTCTGTTCTCTCCCGTCTTATAAACCTGCTTACCCACCCGTTTCTCACCTGCGTACCTACCTACCTTCCTACCTACCTACCTACCTACCTACTTACCTACATAATACACCATCGACATTTATAATAATAATAATAATAATAATAATAATAATAATAATCAGCATCAGTATAATCATCAACATAACCATCAACATAATCATCAACGTCAACATAATCACCAACATCAGCGTAATAATCAACATCAACGTAATCATAACCATAATCAGCAACATCAACATAATCATCAACATATCATCAACATATCATCAACATCAACATAATCATAACCATAATCAGCAACGTCAACATAATCATAAACATCAACGTAATCATCAACATAATCACCAAGATCAGTAGCAGCATTGTGAGATGCGTGTGTTTCTGTCTTGGAAGCTTCTCGATACAGATATGTTCCCCTGAAGGCGCATGTCTCTGTTCTAACTAAATCCCTAAATCCCGCCTACAGTGCCTCCCCATTCTCGGGTAATTAAGGTACAATATTTCAGGCCAGATATCGCTTTACTAAGGACGTGGTCTGGCAGGGTAATCGTTTACTGGACCTTACTTTTCCCAGCTTATGACCTGACACATCGATGACGCGTATGCATTCCTTCGTTCCATCGTTTTGTATCACACATATTTTCAATGGCAGCCGTGGTGGAGCAGTGGCTAGCACGCTTGCCCACCGCCCGATGGTTATGTGTTCGAATCTATGCGGACATTTGTTTTTCTTGAACTGGATTGCCAGGTAGACCAAATATAAAACGGATACCGGGAATATCCCGGGAAGCAAAGGCGGTCATCGTGATATTGAGAACATTACAGACCGATTGATTTATAGACCTGATGCTCATGCACCTCTTAGTGGTCGATTACTTATGGGCAAGGGAGAGGTGGTCGTGCGCCTGTGGGACCAGGTGGAGAAGGTGGAGGAACTGATTGAGAACCCGTATGTGGAAAGGATGTGATTGCGGGGAATTGGCAGGGGTTCTGGTAGAATCTCAATACTGAGAGGGAAGACCAGGAGAACTTTCAATCACATAGCGGTGGGAAAGATTAGCAGTGAGACTCTTCGCTGGCTGTTGAACGAGGGGACAGAGCGCATATAGGAATTTTCTGAGTGCAGTGATGTCGGTTCTTAGCTCAACTCAACTCAACATGTTCAAAACGCTTTATGATGCGTAAAAATGCCTCTTATTTACTTAATATATTCCTAAACTTAAGTGCTGCGTAAAGATGTATAATACATATTTATACTGTGGTGTATTGCGGTTGGCTTGGCTCCACTGTCGCATGTATCCGTATCTGTCAAACTGTCAATACTGCTTATAGAGCAGGACAGGGGCATCTTTAGCACGAGGCATTAAGGCCACCTGGCTAGTGTAGTTGCCGCAAACTGTGCAGATTAGGGTTTTCTTTTTACCCCAGGCCACAAAAAAAAAAAAAAACCTTTTTCACCTTCCCGAGTATTGGAACCCTGGTCTCCCAAATAGGAGCTTTGGCGTTCTAGCCATTCGGCCAAACACTACTACGCTATATGTTTGAACGGGCAAAAATTACAAGCAACTGCCGTGTAATATTATTTGGTGTGGCCTCTATATAAATATCTTTATTATCATATCAGCCCAACCTGTGACAAACAAGATTACGTTTATTAATCGTAACATCTGTTACCACATTTGACCACCGAGCAAACACAAACATCTTTTCTACGGTAAAGAATACATCTCTTTGGAGTATTGGCTACTGATAACTGAGATGTATTGATTTGCTTTACTGTTCACCATGTGATTATAAATTATGGCATGTGAAAGGGAAATTCCTAAACCGATCACGCCCATGTCAACCGCCAAATGCCAGGAGCTTTATATAAAGCCAACATGTGGGCGATTGCATTTTGAATGTAAAACTGTCCTTATAATAGCACATTGACATTGCTAGAAACATGCATTCATTTGAAGCCTACACACTGTCATAAATGATTAAATACAGACAAGAAACTTTCAGAGTTACTTCAGGGGAGTGACAATACCAATGTGCTATATTGGTAACTAGTAATAGAAGGCATACATTGTGTACGTGCAATACCATTTGGTATTGTTTTGCATGTCTAGTAGTTGTGACACAGGCATTGGTTACCAAGGAAATATATATATGGATATTTGCTGCTGCTTCTTTTTCTTCGTGGGTCATCGTGTCTGTCCGCGGCCTTTATTGTTGTGCTCGGAAATGATTTGCCAGGCATCTGAAAGGAAGGTAGCTTGTCATTGCTGTCCTTCTTCGCAGTTCCCATACTTGTCGGTGACCGTAGTCATTGTCTCTATAAACAGATCATCTGTCTATCATCATGAAACTAGAGAACATAAGCAACCACTACCTGTCGGCTGCTCTCTAGCTCAATACACGATCTACTTGCATGGTTTCACTTTTCCCTGGTCGTGGGGGGTGGGGGGGGGGGCAATAAACGGACACTCCACCTTGCTCAGGGGAGTCCTGTAGGCTAACGCAGAGAAGGAGGTTCTTTGATAGGGAATACACCTACCGCGGGATGTTTTTTTTTTTAAAACGAGGTTAATTGTTTTTTTTAACCGTTTTACTATTAAGATTACGAAGATACAATTTTCTGACTTGAGATATCATTACATTTTGAAACTTTCGTTAGAATAATATGTTGTCAATTAAAAAATATTTATTGCCCTAAAAGTTCAAAATGTACACAAAATTATGTTGCTAAGATATTCCATGTGTAAAGTAATGTATCAAAGTTCTTAAAAGATAGATTCCAACAATTCTGACAAATCGCTTAATATCTTATGGACAGAATATATGTCAAGATTTGTGAAAAGTGCTTTAGACAAAAAAAAAAAAAAAAAAAAAAAAAATTAAGCGAGGAAATATATATTTTTCATTTTCACTTAAATAATTAATATACAAACAAGTTTCGCAATGTTTCTAGTTTAAAATGTCAAAGCTTTAAACGGGTTTTTAAATTAACGGCAGCATGTTTAGAACAGAAAAACAGAACATCAAATGCGTTGGTGAAAACACACACACACACACACACACACACACACAAAACATGCACATTCAATACCATAGGAAGGTGGTCTTTGCTGGTTTCAGTATAAAATGGTGGTCTATTATCGAAGATCCTTAAAGGCAAGATCCTAAGAAAAAATGCACCACACATGCATGCACGGACGTTGGGGCACATGTTTATGTTGACTAGTGAAAAGTTGGTGAGAATACGAGAAAATTGAGGTGCATGATCAGACGACTTCAACACCAGACTTTCAAACTCACTGACCTAATGAATAAATCTTTTGAACAACGACACTGTTATTTATTAGAAAATCCATTACTCTAAAATATATTTTTGTCAACATCTGTGAAAAACCCTGGTAGGGTCTCCTTTTAAAGATAACCACACATATCACCTTACCACATCACCATGGTTACCATCATCAACTCATCATGGTTACCATAACCACCTCATCATGGTTACCATCACCGCCATACTAAGGTTACCATCACCACTTGTGACATTTTTTTGTCCAGCCTCTAAAAAATCCGAGAACACCGCAAAGATATATAGAGAAAAAAAATATTCCAGTGTTAAACCGTGTCCTGTTGATTTTAATTTTAACATAAGTTCACTTCCCCCCTGCTCCTTGTGATAAAATGGGAATGGTTGGAGTTGTCAACACATCTAAATAAAGCTGTGAAATTCAACATCTGTCGTTTGATCTTGGAGCCAAGAAAGGGGTCGACCGCTGAGAAAGTTATTTATCTTGTTTAAAATGGTTTCCCTAGGGTTTCTACAGGGCCTGAGCTGTCAAGATTATTCCCCCTTTCATCACTAGAGATAAATGCAAGTTACTTCGCCCTTGGCACTAACCATGTAGGATTGTCAACAACACGCCTACGCAGGAGTGACGTTATGTTCGTGGCAAAATTCTGATATTCTCATTGAAGGCGGCACAGTCAACTTCTATAATATTAACATAATATATGATAATGAGGAAGATTATAAATTGCGGAGAGAAATTGTCTGTTGAGGTGCAGTGTACAGAAATGCCTTGACCTAACCAGACGTGTTGGCCAGTTAGGCTGTTGTTATTATGGTGGTGTTGTGTATTATAAATTCATGATTGAACATGCATGATGATTGTTGGTAAGTTGGAGACTAGAGTTAACTTAAGACTATTATGTATTAGAGTTTTCTTTGTTAATATCTAACGAAAACCCTCGAAGAATTAGGTGCTTTTTCTTTGACTTAGGAAGAGTCTATCTGGTCAGTTCATGCCCTTTATAAGGAATGCTATTCCTGTTTACTAATTATTTAGTATTCCTGTGAAGATGGTGATTGGGAAAAGATCTACCTTGCTATTTTCTAATATATCACTCGTATTCTTTTAGGGAGATACTTTTCTGGGGAAGCTCGTACAATCTCTTTGTCTTTATGTTCATAGGATACTCTGTTTCTTAGTATGTATGTTCATGCGTACATAATCATTGATGAGTTCATTTATAAATATAGGCATGTAGACCAAGAAGACGGTGGAGAGATAATATACATACAGAACTTTAAGCACTTGAAATCGGCGACTGGCAAGAGAAGGTCAACCAGAGAAACGAATGGAGACGGCTTGTATCTGCAGCAAAGAACCTCAATGGTTCGGAATGCTGAAGAAGAAGAAGAAGAAGAAGAAGACGAAGAAGAAGAAGAAGAAGAAGAAGAAGAATATGAGTTTGCCTATACCTTTGTATGGGGGGGGGGGAGGAAGAGAATAAATGCCAAGATGGAGAAATGACACCACTCTTGCTGATGTCCACCAGATATTCTCGGCGCCAGAACCTTGAAAGAACGAGTATAATCCTCCTCCATAAGGCAGGAGTGAGAGAAGACATATTATGTCGTTATGAGGAGAAGTGACTGCATCGGATGTTAGGTAATGGGACCAGGTCTGAGTGACTCACCCTTGTGTCAGAATAATCTCTCTCTCTCTCTCTCTCTCTCTCTCTCTCTCTCTCTCTCTCTCCCCCTCTCTCTCTCTCTCTCTCTCTCCCTCTCTCTTCATTGTTGTTGTTGTTTGATGATTGTTTTCATTATCTCTCCCCCCCCCCCTGTTTCTATGAGTATGGCTATATTGTTGGCACATATTTATTGCAGGTCACGGTGGTTTCCTCCTTGAGCAGACATGGTCTTTGCTTGAATGAAGATCAGACATTTTTATAAAATGAATATAGAACATTTTTATAAGTGATGATTACTGGAATTTTTTTTTTTTTAAAGTTGCATATCCCTTACATGACGTTGCAGTCAACAATAGCATTTTCAGCTGCTGTTGATGTACTAGGCAAGATTTACGCTCAGTAGTTTGCCATTGTTTTCTGAACGACCGGCTCACATACCCGCGTAAGTTACCAGAGCGGTGCGAACTGCTGCTGATTCTCGCAGTTGCTGTTTTCCCCACGTGGATATACGGGATTTCAAACAATGTCGTTAACTCCATTGGCCAGGGAGATATGAGGGTCATATTTCTCAGGGCAGAAGGAAAAGATGCTTTTCCAGTACGGGAAGAGTGATTAACCCCGAACCAGCACTGGCCTCTCCATTGTCCGACTCTTTTATTACCACTTTATGTTTTCCCCCGTGCCAACACCTGCAGGCTTATGAACTTTCGCACCCACTGTATTATTAGTTATGAATATTCAATTCCCCAGTGTGTAAAGAATGGACATTCATACTACCATACGGAAAGGAACGTTCACATCTCCTTTAAAAAAAAAAAAAATTGGTTATGGACAGTCACACCTTCTGTGTTTTAAGAACAAACAATGGACTACGTGGTTTAAGTGAACATGGACATTTACACTGTTTGATTTACTCATGGACATTTACCGTGTTCCTGTCAAACCATGAACTTTTCCCCCGTGAAAACTAGAAAATCCTTAGCATTTCAGTGGAGCGAGGAAGATGATGATTTCATTCCTTCATCACAACAACATCTGGATAATTAATTAATTAATTAGACATAATTTATATAATGTTTAATAAGATGTTATTATTCATTTTTATTGTGGGTGTGTAATTATGCCATGTTCTCTGAACCTGCAGATATTTTTCTCCCCTCTCCAGGTTATCTCAATAATAATGTTGTTTGTTGAAAACAAAAGTTGTTTATTTACTTGTTAGTTGGTGTTTGAGTTGTTTTCATGTGTGTTCACGTTGATAAGATTAGTCCAGGAACAACATTACTAAGGAGCTTGCTGTGGGCTGGAAAATCACTTGGACCCTCGGTTTACAAAGAGTGAGTGCTCTCCTCTGAAGGTTCGGTAAACTTCCAGTGCTCTAATGGCCTTTGTTAGGAAACATCACTCTATTCTTAATCTATTCCCCTAGACAGTCTTTTTGAGCCAGTTCACGTTTATTATACAGTTGGCTATTAAGATTTGAGGATTCCTTTCCTTATATCTTCACCCACCACCCCACACCACCTCATCAAGGCTACAATCACGACCTCACAATTTTTACCATTACCGCCACACCATGGTTACTATCACCACACCACACCATGGTTACTATCACCACATCACCACGATTACCATCATCACCTCACCATGTTTACCATCACCATCTCACTATGGTTACCATCACTACCATACTAAGATTACCATCACTACCACACTAAGGTTACCATCACCACCTCATCAAGGTTACCATCACCAACTCACTAATGTTACCATAACCACCTCACCATGGTTAGTATCACCACCTCACCATGATTACCATCACCACCTCACTTTGGTTACTATCACCACCTCACCATGGTTACCATCACCACCACACTAAGGTTACCATCACCACCATACTAAAGTTACCATCACCACCACACTAAAGTTACCATTACCATCTCACCAACATTACCATAAATAACTCCCTAATGTTACAATCACCACATAACCATGGTTACCATCACCACCACACTAAGGTTACCATTACCATCTCACCAACATTACCATAAATAACCCACTAATGTTACAGTCACCACATAACCATGGTTACTATCACCATCATACCTCGGTTACCATCTCCACCTCACCATGGTTACCATTACCATGATTACAATGGTTGCATCACCACCACACCTCCACCGCCACTGCCATCATCGCTGTCTCTCTCATTGCCAATGCCACAATATTACTGTCACATTCATTATAGTAAGTTACTCGCGGTTCCAAACTCACGGCAAAGGATCGCCCTATTATGCCCCGTTCCTGTGCCAGTGAATATCACACAAAATGCTCCTCACTGCCCGGTGTGAAAAGTGGAACAGATTGGAGTCTCGACAATTCAACAGCCCGCGCAAGTATACTATGCATAATGCCGCTCCCAGAATGCAATCACAAAAGTCCGCCACGAAAAATACATGTCATCGTCGAAGGAAGCGGCAGTCACTAGAAAACCAGCAGTCACACATTACTGCATAAGGCAACCCAGTTTGTTCAGCGACCCGCAGGTCGTCATTTTTCATGCAGTTCACGCTAGAAACAACCGCGGACTAACTTCATAGCTCACAGTCTCGCTACACCCACTCAACTCAGCAGCAGGGCGACGGAACCAAGCATTACCAATCCAGCATGAGGAAAATGCGTAAGCAAACCGTGGCCACAAGCATAAACACTCGAGAGGCTTTACCATTACCAACACTGTCACCTTAACATTACCAACAGTACTACATCACAATCACCTTATCACAACCACCACCATAATTACTATCACTTTTATCACCAGCTCTGTGGCAAAGGGGTTACTGACACAATTCGTAATCCTGCATCCCGCATACAACATTCGAAACACAGTTGCGGGAGATTTGGCAGCAGACCGCCTTGAGTTAGTTTTCATAAAATTGTATGAGTGCTGGTCGTTCAGTAAGCAATGAAAAACTATTGAACTTAAGGTTTCCAAGCAATAATAAACAGCCAAAAATGCTGGAGGTGACTAGGACGTCCTGTAAAGCAAATGCAACTAACATTTTAAAAAATCACTACCAACAACACCACAGCTAAAATTCATCACAGTACCATCGCCACGCCCCTTATCACCACGACCACCACTATCAACACTACCACTATCATCACCCCTACCATGACGTTCACAACTACCACAAGGATACCACCATTGCTATCATCACCACCGCCATTGCCACTACCGCGGCGAACAAAACTACTGCCACTATAATCACCATCAAAATCATCACCACCACAATTATCACCTATAACATCACCACCACTATATATCAAAATCACCACTTTGACCATAAGTATCATCATTTCAGAGAATACTCCTATCACGATCACCATCACCACTACTTCTATCACCATCAATCATGAAGAAGTCTACAAAATGCTTGGTGTGAGTTTGTTGATGGCCTTGCTCCATTGGGAGGTGACAGGCAGTAGAAGAAGAAGAAGAAAGAAGAAGAAGAAGAAGAAGAAGAAGAAGAAGAAGAAGAATATGAGTTTGCCTATACCTTTGTATGGGGGGGGGGAGGAAGAGAATAAATGCCAAGATGGAGAAATGACACCACTCTTGCTGATGTCCACCAGATATTCTCCGAGTATAATCCTCCTCCATAAGGCAGGAGTGAGAGAAGACATATTATGTCGTTATGAGGAGAAGTGACTGCATCGGATGTTAGGTAATGGGACCAGGTCTGAGTGACTCACCCTTGTGTCAGAATAATCTCTCTCTCTCTCTCTCTCTCTCTCTCTCTCTCTCTCTCTCTCTCTCTCTCTCTCTCTCTCTCTCTCTTTCTCTTCATTGTTGTTGTTGTTTGATGATTGTTTTCATTACCCCCCCCCCCCCCCCCCCCCCCCCCTGTTTCTATGAGTATGGCTATATTGTTGGCACATATTTATTGCAGGGCACGGTGGTTTCCTCCTTGAGCAGACATGGTCTTTGCTTGAATGAAGATCAGACATTTTTATAAAATGAATATAGAACATTTTTATAAGTGATGATTACTGGAATTTTTTTTTTTTTTTTTTTTTTTTAAAGTTGCATATCCCTTACATGACGTTGCAGTCAACAATAGCATTTTCAGCTGCTGTTGATGTACTAGGCAAGATTTACGCTCAGTAGTTTGCCATTGTTTTCTGAACGACCGGCTCACATACCCGCGTAAGTTACCAGAGCGGTGCGAACTGCTGCTGATTCTCGCAGTTGCTGTTTTCCCCACGTGGATATACGGGATTTCAAACAATGTCGTTAACTCCATTGGCCAGGGAGATATGAGGGTCATATTTCTCAGGGCAGAAGGAAAAGATGCTTTTCCAGTACGGGAAGAGTGATTAACCCCGAACCAGCACTGGCCTCTCCATTGTCCGACTCTTTTATTACCACTTTATGTTTTCCCCCGTGCCAACACCTGCAGGCTTATGAACTTTCGCACCCACTGTATTATTAGTTATGAATATTCAATTCCCCAGTGTGTAAAGAATGGACATTCATACTACCATACGGAAAGGAACGTTCACATCTCCTTTAAAAAAAAAAAAAAATTGGTTATGGACAGTCACACCTTCTGTGTTTTAAGAACAAACAATGGACTACGTGGTTTAAGTGAACATGGACATTTACACTTTTTGATTTACTCATGGACATTTACCGTGTTCCTGTCAAACCATGAACTTTTCCCCCGTGAAAACTAGAAAATCCTTAGCATTTCAGTGGAGCGAGGAAGATGATGATTTCATTCCTTCATCACAACAACATCTGGATAATTAATTAATTAATTAGACATAATTTATATAATGTTTAATAAGATGTTATTATTCATTTTTATTGTGGGTGTGTAATTATGCCATGTTCTCTGAACCTGCAGATATTTTTCTCCCCTCTCCAGGTTATCTCAATAATAATGTTGTTTGTTGAAAACAAAAGTTGTTTATTTACTTGTTAGTTGGTGTTTGAGTTGTTTTCATGTGTGTTCACGTTGATAAGATTAGTCCAGGAACAACATTACTAAGGAGCTTGCTGTGGGCTGGAAAATCACTTGGACCCTCGGTTTACAAAGAGTGAGTGCTCTCCTCTGAAGGTTCGGTAAACTTCCAGTGCTCTAATGGCCTTTGTTAGGAAACATCACTCTATTCTTAATCTATTCCCCTAGACAGTCTTTTTGAGCCAGTTCACGTTTATTATACAGTTGGCTATTAAGATTTGAGGATTCCTTTCCTTATATCTTCACCCACCACCCCACACCACCTCATCAAGGCTACAATCACGACCTCACAATTTTTACCATTACCGCCACACCATGGTTACTATCACCACACCACACCATGGTTACTATCACCACATCACCACGATTACCATCATCACCTCACCATGTTTACCATCACCATCTCACTATGGTTACCATCACTACCATACTAAGATTACCATCACTACCACACTAAGGTTACCATCACCACCTCATCAAGGTTACCATCACCAACTCACTAATGTTACCATAACCACCTCACCATGGTTAGTATCACCACCTCACCATGATTACCATCACCACCTCACTTTGGTTACTATCACCACCTCACCATGGTTACCATCACCACCACACTAAGGTTACCATCACCACCATACTAAAGTTACCATCACCACCACACTAAAGTTACCATTACCATCTCACCAACATTACCATAAATAACTCCCTAATGTTACAATCACCACATAACCATGGTTACCATCACCACCACACTAAGGTTACCATTACCATCTCACCAACATTACCATAAATAACCCACTAATGTTACAGTCACCACATAACCATGGTTACTATCACCATCATACCTCGGTTACCATCTCCACCTCACCATGGTTACCATTACCATGATTACAATGGTTGCATCACCACCACACCTCCACCGCCACTGCCATCATCGCTGTCTCTCTCATTGCCAATGCCACAATATTACTGTCACATTCATTATAGTAAGTTACTCGCGGTTCCAAACTCACGGCAAAGGATCGCCCTATTATGCCCCGTTCCTGTGCCAGTGAATATCACACAAAATGCTCCTCACTGCCCGGTGTGAAAAGTGGAACAGATTGGAGTCTCGACAATTCAACAGCCCGCACAAGTATACTATGCATAATGCCGCTCCCAGAATGCAAACACAAAAGTACGCCACGAAAAATACATTTCATCGTCGAAGGAAGCGGCAGTCACTAGAAAACCAACAGTCACACATTACTGCATAAGGCAACCCAGTTTGTTCAGCGACCCGCTGGTCGTCATTTTTCATGCAGTTTACGCTAGAAACAACCGCGGACTAACTTCATAGCTCACAGTCTCGCTCCACCCACTCAACTCAGCAGCAGGGCGACGGAACCAAGCATTACCAATCCAGCATGAGGAAAATGCGTAAGCAAACCGTGGCCACAAGCATAAACACTCGAGAGGCTTTACCATTACCAACACTGTCACCTTAACATTACCAACAGTACTACCTCACAATCACCTTATCACAACCACCACCATAATTACTATCACTTTTATCACCAGCTCTGTGGCAAAGGGGTTACTGACACAATTCGTAATCCTGCATCCCGCATACAACATTCGAAACACAGTTGCGGGAGATTTGGCAGCAGACCGCCTTGAGTTAGTTTTCATAAAATTGTATGAGTGCTGGTCGTTCAGTAAGCAATGAAAAACTATTGAACTTAAGGTTTCCAAGCAATAATAAACAGCCAAAAATGCTGGAGGTGACTAGGACGTCCTGTAAAGCAAATGCAACTAACATTTTAAAAAATCACTACCAACAACACCACAGCTAAAATTCATCACAGTACCATCGCCACGCCCCTTATCACCACGACCACCACTATCAACACTACCACTATCATCACCCCTACCATGACGTTCACAACTACCACAAGGATACCACCATTGCTATCATCACCACCACCATTGTCACTACCGCGGCGAACAAAACTACTGCCACTATAATCACCATCAAAATCATCACCACCACAATTATCACCTATAACATCACCACCACTATATATCAAAATCACCACTTTGACCATAATTATCATCATTTCAGAGAATACTGCTATCACGATCACCATCACCACTACTTCTATCACCATCAATCATGAAGAAGTCTACAAAATGCTTGGTGTGAGTTTGTTGATGGCCTTGCTCCATTGGGAGGTGACAGGCAGTAGAAGAAGAAGAAGAAAGAAGAAGAAGAAGAAGAAGAAGAAGAAGAAGAAGAAGAAGAAGAGATCGGGTTGTGATGAATGAGGCAGGAGAAGCGACAAGAGATCGGGCTGTGATGAATGAGGCAGGAGAAACGACAAGAGATCGGGCTGTGATGAATGAGGCAGGAGAAATGACAAGACATCGGGCTGTGATGAATAAGGCAGGGGAAATGACAAGAGATAGGGATGTGATGAATGAGGCAGGATAAATGACAAGACATCGGGCTGTGATGAATAAGGCAGGAGAAATGACAAGAGATCGGGCTGTGATGAATGAGGCAGGAGACATGACAAGAGATCGGGATGTGATGAATGAGGCAGGAGACATGACAAGAGATCGGGATGTGATGAATGAGGCAGGAGAAATGACAAGAGATCGGGCTGTGATGAATGTGGCAGGAGACATGACAAGACATCCGGCTGTGATGAATAAGGCAGGAGAAATGACAAGAGATCAGGCTGTGATGAATGAGGGAGGAGACATGACAAGAGATCGGGATGTGGTGAATGAGGCAGGAGAAATGACAAGAGATCGGGATGTGATGAATGAGGCAGGGGAAATGACAAGAGATCGGGCTGTGATGAATGAGGCAGGGGAAATGACAAGAGATCGGGCTGTGATGAATGAGGCAGGAGAAATGACAAGAGATCGGGCTATAATGAATGAGGCAGGAAAAATGACAAGAGATCGGGCTATGATGAATGAGGCAGGAGCAATGACAAGACATCCGGCTGTGATGAATAAGGCAGGAGAAATGACAAGAGATCGGGCTGTTAGGAATGAGGCAGGAGAAATGACAAGAGATCGGGATGTGATGAATGAGGCAGGAGAAATGACAAGAGATCGGGATGATATTAATGAGGCAGGAGAAATGACAAGAGATAGGGATGATATTAATGAGGCAGGAGAAATGACAAGAGATAGGGATGTGATGAATAAGGCAGGGGAAATGACAAGAGATAGGGATGTGATGAATGAGGCAGGAGAAATGACAAGAGATCGAGGTTGTTAGGAATGAGGCAGGAGAAATGACAAGAGATCGGGATGTGATGAATGAGGCAGGAGACATGACAAGAGATCGGGATGTGATGAATGAGGCAGGAGAAATGACAAGACATCGGGCTATAATGAATGAGGCAGGAAAAATGACAAGAGATAGGGATGTGATGAATGAGGCAGGAGAAATGACAAGAGATAGGGATGCGATGAATGAGGCAGGAGAAATGACAAGACATCGGGCTGTGATGAATGAGGCAGGGGAAATGACAAGAGATAGGGATGTGATGAATAAGGCAGGGGAAATGACAAGAGATAGGGATGTGATGAATGAGGCAGGAGAAATGACAAGAGATCGAGGCTGTTAGGAATGAGGCAGGAGAAATGACAAGAGATCGGGATGTGATGAATGAGGCAGGAGAAATGACAAGAAATCGGGCTGTGATGAATGAGGCAGGAGACATGACAAGAGACGGGGCGATGTTCTTCAAAGAACCTGCTACACGGTTACGATGATGTCCCACCTCCACGGGGTTGGTAAACCAATTCCTAGGGGATCCTTAACGAAGCAAGCGTAGCATGGGAAATACATTATTAAGTATTGATTGGCACTCATAGAAAACTGGAGAAAACAGTATCTCAAACAAATATGAAAGTTGCCATACACATGACAGAGTTGAACGACAACACCCAGCAACATAGTTATTTCACCGTTGGTGGGGAAGGTTACAAATAACCCGCATACTCTGCACTGCAGCAAGTTGTAGTGGGCGACCAAGGGCACTAAATAGTATGAAATAAGGTATAGAATACACGCGTGTGATAATGCACTGTATCATGTGATGAATTCAGGCATTGACAAGTGGTATCTGTTGCTAGACCCATATTTCTATAAACCAATCGGCACTCGGTGGGTGATGTGGTATGTATCACACCGGCCACCTTTACTTCCCACAACATTTACTGGTACATATTTTAGGTTGGGTCTGCCTGGGCGCTCAAGTCACTTTAAAAAATCCGCCCCAATAATGATTTGAACCCATGACCACCAGGGAAGCAGGTGAGCGCCTAGCCACTACCGTAATGCGAACCCCTCAATGACAAAAAGAAAATCTCTTGTTTGTGAATCCTCTGAAAGACTGAGTGTTATCTCATAAATCGATGCTTTGACGGCCAGGTCATCTGAGCTCAGACACTGGCTTGTAACTGTAGGAGTGAGGCTGGTGTGGAGGATTCTCTCCCATTGCGGTACCAAAGTACCATCTTTCGGGGATATTGAAGAGCTTTTCTTCTTCTAATCAAGCCCATAAATCAGCGGGGATGTGCACAACCGGTATTGCAACTTTACATCAGTGAAAGGCATATTAGGATATAACCAGGTTTTGATTCAGCACTTCTCATACTAGACATAGACCAGGCTTAGGTTGTTAAGGGAGTTCTTTAGCAAGGCCAGCTTTGCACGCCCTGCACTGTAATATTTATGAACACTGCGTATCTCGAATATACAGAAGCAACTCATTATATTGTCTTACATGAGATGAATAGGTTTATATCTATTGATTCACACTAATGGAAGGCTAGAGTAAAGAGGCACGTTTTAAAGAGCACACTAGACAACAGACTGCGTGAAAGCTGTAGTCACGCCGCATGCTTTCATTGTCTCTTCTGCACGTTGTGCCAACTGATACCAACATATTTATATTTCCAAGATCGTCAGTCAATTCCTCAAATGTACTATTCATAATACTTTGAAACGAGAAAAAGAGTGTTGAAATGCTACATAGAACCTGTACTTTTATATGGATGTTAGGCGTGGACAATGAGCAGACAAGTTGAAAAACATCTGATGGCTATGGAAATGTGGTTTCTGAGGAAAATGTAAAGAATACCATGGACACATAGAAAAACCAATGAACAAATCCTTCAAGACACAAATGAAGATTGTAAACTGATTAGAGACATTAGATGTAGACAGTCAAATTTGTTTGGGCATGTTATGAGAAGAAATGAATTGTAGAACTTGGTGACAGCTGGCAAGATCGAAGGAAACAGACCAAGGGAAAGACCAAGAATTAAATACCTGGATGGCTTGGCCACTTGGCATGGTCGAGACAGAAACACGGAGCTGATCCACGACTCTGGTGATCGAGTGAGATGGCAGAACATGACTGCCCACGCTTACCGGCATGGCACATAATGAATGAATGAATTGAATAATACTTTCAAAGTCGCATTATTTCTGAGAAGCTCCCCATATGTGTGTGTAATGTGGCTTTCCAGTATTCATTTTCAATTGCTTGTTTCTTTCAACATTATTGTAGTGAAAACGTATAATCTGCCAGAATGTACAGAAATCAAAAGAGAAAAATACTTAACTAATTAGACACATTCAATTTTCTGGAAACATTATAACAAACAGGAACAGTATAACCAGGCTTGGCCATGGGAATCCCATGGGGGAAAAAGGGGGATTTTCTGAATAGTGTAGGGAGGGGATGGGACGGGATGGGACAGGCATAAATTACAATTTAATGGGACAGAAAAACATGTCCCATGGACAAGCCTGCCAGGCTTGGCCATAGGAAAGTCCCATGGAACGTAGGAACTCGAGAGGCTTTACCATTACCAACACTGTCACCTTAACATTACCAACAGTACTACCTCACAATCACCTTATCACAACCACCACCATAATTACTATCACTTTTATCACCAGCTCTGTGGCAAAGGGGTTACTGACACAATTCGTAATCCTGCATCCCGCATACAACATTCGAAACACAGTTGCGGGAGATTTGGCAGCAGACCGCCTTGAGTTAGTTTTCATAAAATTGTATGAGTGCTGGTCGTTCAGTAAGCAATGAAAAACTATTGAACTTAAGGTTTCCAAGCAATAATAAACAGCCAAAAATGCTGGAGGTGACTAGGACGTCCTGTAAAGCAAATGCAACTAACATTTTAAAAAATCACTACCAACAACACCACAGCTAAAATTCATCACAGTACCATCGCCACGCCCCTTATCACCACGACCACCACTATCAACACTACCACTATCATCACCCCTACCATGACGTTCACAACTACCACAAGGATACCACCATTGCTATCATCACCACCACCATTGTCACTACCGCGGCGAACAAAACTACTGCCACTATAATCACCATCAAAATCATCACCACCACAATTATCACCTATAACATCACCACCACTATATATCAAAATCACCACTTTGACCATAATTATCATCATTTCAGAGAATACTCCTATCACGATCACCATCACCACTACTTCTATCACCATCAATCATGAAGAAGTCTACAAAATGCTTGGTGTGAGTTTGTTGATGGCCTTGCTCCATTGGGAGGTGATAGGCAGTAGAAGAAGAAGAAGAAAGAAGAAGAAGAAGAAGAAGAAGAAGAAGAAGAGATCGGGTTGTGATGAATGAGGCAGGAGAAGCGACAAGAGATCGGGCTGTGATGAATGAGGCAGGAGAAACGACAAGAGATCGGGCTGTGATGAATGAGGCAGGAGAAATGACAAGACATCGGGCTGTGATGAATAAGGCAGGGGAAATGACAAGAGATAGGGATGTGATGAATGAGGCAGGATAAATGACAAGACATCGGGCTGTGATGAATAAGGCAGGAGAAATGACAAGAGATCGGGCTGTGATGAATGAGGCAGGAGACATGACAAGAGATCGGGATGTGATGAATGAGGCAGGAGACATGACAAGAGATCGGGATGTGATGAATGAGGCAGGAGAAATGACAAGAGATCGGGCTGTGATGAATGTGGCAGGAGACATGACAAGACATCCGGCTGTGATGAATAAGGCAGGAGAAATGACAAGAGATCAGGCTGTGATGAATGAGGGAGGAGACATGACAAGAGATCGGGATGTGGTGAATGAGGCAGGAGAAATGACAAGAGATCGGGATGTGATGAATGAGGCAGGGGAAATGACAAGAGATCGGGCTGTGATGAATGAGGCAGGGGAAATGACAAGAGATCGGGCTGTGATGAATGAGGCAGGAGAAATGACAAGAGATCGGGCTGTTAGGAATGAGGCAGGAGAAATGACAAGAGATCGGGATGTGATGAATGAGGCAGGAGAAATGACAAGAGATCGGGCTGTGATGAATGAGGCAGGAGAAATGACAAGAGATCGGGATGATATTAATGAGGCAGGAGAAATGACAAGAGATAGGGATGTGATGAATAAGGCAGGGGAAATGACAAGAGATAGGGATGTGATGAATGAGGCAGGAGAAATGACAAGAGATCGAGGTTGTTAGGAATGAGGCAGGAGAAATGACAAGAGATCGGGATGTGATGAATGAGGCAGGAGACATGACAAGAGATCGGGATGTGATGAATGAGGCAGGAGAAATGACAAGACATCGGGCTATAATGAATGAGGCAGGAAAAATGACAAGAGATAGGGATGTGATGAATGAGGCAGGAGAAATGACAAGAGATAGGGATGCGATGAATGAGGCAGGAGAAATGACAAGACATCGGGCTGTGATGAATGAGGCAGGGGAAATGACAAGAGATAGGGATGTGATGAATAAGGCAGGGGAAATGACAAGAGATAGGGATGTGATGAATGAGGCAGGAGAAATGACAAGAGATCGAGGCTGTTAGGAATGAGGCAGGAGAAATGACAAGAGATCGGGATGTGATGAATGAGGCAGGAGAAATGACAAGAAATCGGGCTGTGATGAATGAGGCAGGAGACATGACAAGAGACGGGGCGATGTTCTTCAAAGAACCTGCTACACGGTTACGATGATGTCCCACCTCCACGGGGTTGGTAAACCAATTCCTAGGGGATCCTTAACGAAGCAAGCGTAGCATGGGAAATACATTATTAAGTATTGATTGGCACTCATAGAAAACTGGAGAAAACAGTATCTCAAACAAATATGAAAGTTGCCATACACATGACAGAGTTGAACGACAACACCCAGCAACATAGTTATTTCACCGTTGGTGGGGAAGGTTACAAATAACCCGCATACTCTGCACTGCAGCAAGTTGTAGTGGGCGACCAAGGGCACTAAATAGTATGAAATAAGGTATAGAATACACGCGTGTGATAATGCACTGTATCATGTGATGAATTCAGGCATTGACAAGTGGTATCTGTTGCTAGACCCATATTTCTATAAACCAATCGGCACTCGGTGGGTGATGTGGTATGTATCACACCGGCCACCTTTACTTCCCACAACATTTACTGGTACATAGTTTAGGTTGGGTCTGCCTGGGCGCTCAAGTCACTTTAAAAAATCCGCCCCAATAATGATTTGAACCCATGACCACCAGGGAAGCAGGTGAGCGCCTAGCCACTACCGTAATGCGAACCCCTCAATGACAAAAAGAAAATCTCTTGTTTGTGAATCCTCTGAAAGACTGAGTGTTATCTCATAAATCGATGCTTTGACGGCCAGGTCATCTGAGCTCAGACACTGGCTTGTAACTGTAGGAGTGAGGCTGGTGTGGAGGATTCTCTCCCATTGGGGTACCAAAATACCATCTGTCGGGGATATTGAAGAGCTTTTCTTCCCCTAGCCAAGCCCATAAATCAGCGGGGATGTGCACAACCGGTATTGCAACTTTACATCAGTGGAAAGGCATATTAGGATATAACCAGGTTTTGATTCAGCACTTCTTATACTAGACATAGATCAGGCTTAGGTTGTTATGGAAGTTCTTTAGCAAGGCCAGCTTTGCACGCCCTGCACTGTAATATTTATGAACACTGTGTATCTCGAATATACAGAAGCAACTCATTATATTGTCTTTCATGAGATGAATAGGTTTATATCTATTGATTCACACTAATGGAAGGCTAGAGTAAAGAGGCACGTTTTAAAGAGCACATTAGACAACAGACTACGTGAAAGCTGTAGTCACGCCGCATGCTTTCATTGTCTCTTCTGCACGTTGTGCCAACTGATACCAACATATTTCTATTTCCAAGATCGTCAGTCAATTCCTAAAATGTACTATTCATAATACTTTGAAACGAGAAAGGGTGTTGAAGTGCTACATAGAACCTGCACTTTTATATGGATGTTAGGCGTGGACAATGAGCAGACAAGTTGAAAAACATCTGATAGCTATGGAAATTTGGTTTCTGAGGAAAATGTAAAGAATACCATGGACACATAGAAAAACCAATGAACAAATCCTTCAAGACACAAATGAAGATCGTAAACTGATTAGAGTCATTAGATGTAGACAGTCAAATTTGTTTGGGCATGTTATGAGAAGAAATGAATTGGAGAACTTGGTGACAGCTGGCAAGATCAAAGGAAACAGACTAAAGGAAAGACCAAGAATTAAATACCTGGATGGCTTGGCCACTTGGCATGGTCGAGACAGAAACACGGAGCTGATCCACGACTCTGCTGATCGAGTGAGATGGCAGAACATGACTGCCCACGCTTACCGGCACGGCACATAATGAATGAATGAATTGAATAATACTTTCAAAGTCGCATTATTTCAGAGAAGCTCCCCATATGTGTGTGTAATGTGGCTTTCCAGTATTCATTTTCAATTGCTTGTTTCTTTCAACATTGTTGTAGTGAAAACGTATAATCTGCCAGAATGTACAGAAATCAAAAGAGAAAAATACTTAACTAATTAGACACATTCAATTTTCTGGAAACATTATAACAAACAGGAACAGTATAGCCAGGCTTGACCATGGGATTCCCATGGGGGAAAAAAAGGGGGATTTTCTGAATAGTGTAGGGAGGAGATGGGACGGGATGGGACAGGCATAAATTACCATTTAATGGGACAGAAAAGCCTGCCAGGCTTCCTACTAACACGTCCTCGCCGTGCGTCCTGGGCAACAGGTCCCTTCAGGGTCCTGGCTAACGTAGTAGGATCGCTGATTCTTCCGAAGTCGGAGAGTATCTGCCTGCACGGCGAGGAACTACCCGTCTGCACACCAATAAGCCAGACATGGGACAACGGATACTCACGCCAACCTCGGGTCCTGTATGACATCACACTGATGTTGGACAACAGGATGTCTTCATCCGACATACAGGACTTCACGCTGAAATTCACAGCCAGCGAACGCAAGCAAGCAAACAGCAAGCAAGCAATTTCTATACATATTATGTAATGTGCGCGAGTCATGTACACCGTATACAGAGATAAGACACAACTAAAGCAGTTGTTAAGCATACAGATACGACCCCTTGAAACGTCTGGAGACGTATTGGCATATGGTGCTAGCCCCTTGTTTTTTTATAGAGACACAATGGGTAATTCCAGCACTCCAGGGTAATGTCGGCACTCTGGGGTAATGTCGGCATTCCGGGGTAATGTCGGCACTCCGGGGTAATGTCGGCACTCCGGGGTAATGTCGGCACTCCGGGGTAATGTCGGCATTCCGGGGTAATGTCGGCACTCAGGGGTAATGTCGGCACTCCGGGGTAATGTCGGCACTCGGGGGTAATGTCGGCACTCCATGGTAATGACGGCACTCCAGGGTAATGTCGTACTCCAGGGTAATATCGGCACTCCGGGGTAATGTCGGCACTCAGGGGTAATTTCGGCACACCGGGGTAATGTCGGCACTCCAGGGTAATGACGGCACTCCGGGGTAATGTCGGCACTCCGGGGTAATGTCGTCACTCCGGGGTAATGTCGGCACTCCGGTGTAATGTCGGTACTCCGGTGTAATGTCGGCACTCCGGGGTAATGTCGGCGCTCCGGGGTAATGTCAGTACTCCGGGGTAATGTCGGCACTCCGGGGTAATGTCGTTACTCCGGGGTAATGTCGGCACTCCGTGGTAATGTCGGCACTCCGTGGTAATGTCAGCACTCCAGGGTAATGACGGCACTCGAGGGTAATGTCGGCACTAGAGGGTAATGTCGGCACTTCAGTGTAATGTCGGCACTCCGGGGTAATGTCGGCACTCCGGGGTAATGTCGGGACTCCGGGGTAATGTCGGCACTCCTGATTAATGTCGGTACTCCGGGGTAATGTCGGCACTCCGGGGTAATGTCGGCACTCGAGAGTAATGTGGTCAATATAAAAAAGTCAGTCATGTTTATTTCCAAGACATTTCACTGTCCCCACTTTAGGCTAGGTCGAAATGGCCACGCAAGTAAATTTTAAAAGCAATCGATGAATATTCGAACCCATGATCACCTGGCCGACAGCTAGCGCGCTAGACACTAAGCTAACTCGGCTCCTCCGTATTGGTAAAGCTGAATGATAAATCACACAACGGAATAATTCAAACACACGTTTGTTTATTCACTACACGCAGGCAACAGGAAGGCGACATCGACATATTGTTAAAGAGCTTGACATGATAGCGAACCAATGCAAATAGTTTGTTGCAGCCGCTGAATTATGGGACTTCTTAGCAACAGAGAGGAATGACAAAGTGCAAGATGTTGCTGGTGGCTTTGGATTAGGTGGAAGAAATAAATAAGTGGCAGTCCAAGAGAATGGTCACGATTCCGTAATATGGTGAAACAAAGTACTTGGTTTAGCTAACATTCACTACCCTTTTTGAGCTTCGAAACAGCTGAATAATAACAACACCGGACCACTGACAGATGAGATGTTGATCATGTACAGCATAGGATTAGTTTTAATCTTTAGAACATATTTTAAGAACGATGAGAATAAATTGTAGGCGTGTAAAGGGAATTGACAATACCCCGGTAAATGTGGCAATTTTAAAAACAGACAAGGAAGTGATGCAGCGATATTTGATAGGCAAAGAGGTCGCTTCCGAAAATAATGAGGTTTTGCATTTTCTGAGCCTGTGAATATCATCAACTATGAAGCACACATAAGAGCTCTCTTGATTTCTCAAATAACTCTGACGTTGAAAGTAAAACACGGATGAAGACAAAACATAGAAGAGAAGATATACAAAATGAAGAAGAAGAACAAGCAGCAACAGCAACAGCAACAGCAGCAGCAGCACCATCAGCAGCAGCAGCAGAAGGAGGAGGAGGAGGAGGAGAAGAAGAAGAAGAAGAAGAAGAAGAGGAAGAAGAGAAGGAGAAGAAGAAGAAGAAGAAGAAGAAGAAGAAGAAGAAGAAGAAGAAGAAGAAGAAGAAGAAGAAGAAGAAGAAGAAGAAGAAGAGGAAGAGGAAGAAGAAGAAGAAGAAGAAGAAGAAGAAGAAGAAGAAGAAGAAGAAGAAGAAGAAGAAGAAGAAGGCGACGACAACGATATGTTACGTTACACAACTGAAACAATCAAGGGGGATCTAAAAGCTTGCGATGAACAGTAGTAAACGTTTCACGAATCAATATATACATGATAAGAAAGTAGTGTATATACTCTATTAAATATACACACTCTCTCCTATTGTGTGTGTAAAGTGATCTTATACCGGACAGGTCTCACACACGAATTTTTTTTCTTCTATTTCTGTTTTCTATAACATCTGACACTACTATAATTGTTTCATCATCATCAAGTGGTTGCCGACTGGCGGGGACGATCATGTTTCTTCACAAATTGTGGTCTTTGACAGCATGGGTCAGTTAATGTGTTTACTCTCTTCAATGCCATGAGACAAGAATTTCAAGAATTTTCACTCGCTGTCTACCTCTATCGATCTTTCCACAAATCTTTCCGGTTGTTACATGTTCCGCTTTTTGTCTTTTCATAATGTGGCCAAAAATGATTACTGCCTCTTTCTGACGTTTGTGATAAGTTGTCTTTGCGACTTAGCATTCCTCAAAATGTCGAGATTGTTTATTTTTGCTGTGCACGGAATTTTCAGCATTCTTCTATAAAACCATACCTTCAAGGCTTCTATGATTTTTTTCGCTTCTTTACTAGTTGTCCAGGATTCACAGCCGTATGTTCAAACTGGTTCTATGTAACAAGCAAGACTTATTTTTCTAACTTCCAACGACAAGAACTCATAGTGTATAAATAGGTAGTCTGTCACTGTTGTCCTTGACAGTGATCATACTTGTCTGAGACAAAGTGTAAAATGAGCTATCAAAAATACCTGTTATATAACCTATACATCGTTATGTAACAAGAAATGTCTGTGGCTGTTGTGATAAATAGTCTGACTTCATTAAGGAAACCATCAATTGTGGCAGTGAAAAACATCTATTATATCTTGATTCAGGTCTATATCTGTCACCCGAGAAGTTTGGTAGATGGCAAACTCTGGATCAGCGACCAGGTTCTAGCCTAATGCCTTCTCTGGGTCAATACTATTGTTAGGTGTTGACTTTTAGCACAGCGCAGCTGCCGCTTCAGAACTCTCTTGTCTCGTCCTCTTCTGAGCTCCGGGGAGCTCTCTCATTATACGGTACCCGAGTTCACTTTGTCTCTAGGGACGACGATAGTTTCAATCAAGCGCAGCAAAGCAAATACAGCAGACAATGGGGTCTTCTTGCGTCGCTGGTTCTGTTGGCTTTGGCACGTGTCTGGTTGAACCAGTCAGATCACTCAATACATTTTACATGACAACACATGTAAAAATTATGGGCAACGATTTAGACACCGATAGGTAAAAACATAGAGACAAACAGCATTCTCATATGGGGAATTTCGTGACGACTGTGAAGGTCAGTAGGAGAAGAAGCAGAGGCAGACCGAGAGAAATGATGGATGGACTGAGAGGGTGGCATGGAGGAATATCATCTGAAGAGATGAACCAGAACACCACAGACCGAGATCTGTGTCAGTTGGCAGAACAAACGAAGATAATTTTGAGGTTTCGATGTTTTAGCTATAATTTTCAAATTCCACGAACCTCTCCCTTTCTATCTTTCTCGCCCTCTCTCTCCCTCCCTCCTCTCTTTCGCCCCTCTCCTCTCTCTCTCTCTCTCTCTCTCTATATATATATATATATATATATATATATATATATATATATATATATATATATATATATATATATATATATACGTGCGTGCATGCATGCGTGCGTGCGTGCGTGTGTGTGTGTGTGTGTGTGTGTGTGTGTGTGTGTGTGTGTGTGTGTGCGTGAACGTTGTTTGATAACAATTGCTGACAAAACAATCGTCATTGTATAAGATGTTCAATCTCAAAAGAACAGTCTTGTCAATTCAGCAATCATTGCAAGCTAATCTTTTCCGGCTATACTACCATACATTCAGAACTAAACTGTCATGTCTATTTCACATCAGCCGAAGCCGTGAACTACACACACCGGCACAACCATTGATACGCCCGCACACACACGCACGCAAGTGTGCATTCACCAGAGCTTTAACATTGAATGTATACCATATTCTTCGACTAGTGCAAACATGTTTATTGAAAGGCAATGTTCATTCATATGCAGATACTCTCGTCGGGGTTTCGGGTGTCATAACTTCACATGCACAACGTTATTGCTTTTTGAGGTGGGGTGACAAATATGCCTCCTACCCGTTTTCCACCCAAAGGTCGTATTTTAAGCCCATTGTAAAGTCTTGGTTCGTACATATAGTCTTATAAAGTGGCAACAAGTCCTACTCAACTAGTATCTGAACTGACACCTCCATGTTACATAGCTAGTCATGGGCTACTATACCCCTTTCCCTGCGTAAGTATCAGTATCCAGTGCCTTGTCGGCTGGCGTGTGCCATCATGCCTCTCCATAAATTACGATTTCCAACGTCATGGATCAGTTCGTGTGTTGACACCCTTCCGCCATGACACAAGATTGTCAAGAATATTCGCACGCTGTCTTCCTCTATCTCTCTTTCCTCAAATATTTCCGGTTGTCACAACATGTTCCAGTACTTGTCTTCTCATAACGTAGCCAAAAATTAAAAAAAAAACGATGACTGCCTCTTTCTGATGTTTGTGATAAGTTATCTTTGAGACTCAGCTTCTCTTAAAAGATCCTGATTGCTCATTTTGGCTGCCCCATTAATTTTCAGCATTCTATTATAAAACTAATCTCCAAGGCTTCCAGGAATTCTTTTTCCGCCTGTTCACTAATTATCCAGGATAGTACCCGTGTGTTAAAACTAGTTCTATATAACATGCAAAAACTCTTTTTCTAATTTTCAAGGACAGCGACATTGCATAAAACGTTCTTCATTTGATAGAATGCAAGTTTTGCTTGTCCTATTTTGTTACAACAGGATTGTGAGAGCTGATGTCCCAAGCCTCGCGATAGATGATAGAAATGTCAGCAGAGAGAACAAACTGAAGTATCTGGGGATCACGTTTGACAGGAGCCTATCCTTCATGCACCATGTGGAGACGGTTGTGACAAGATCTCAAAAGGGACTCAGTGCACTTAAAACTATGGCTGCAATAGACACAGAGCAGAGAATGCTTTTCACACTATACCAGCACTTGATCCTCTCAGTTATTGATTATGGATTTGGATTGCTCATTGTCTCAGAGAGTCAGCTGGTGAAGTTAGAGCGCATACAGAACGAAGCTATGCGGGTCATTCTGGGAATCACCAGAGACACCCCAGTAGTGTGTATGCGTTACATCCTTGGTCTGCCGACTGTTGCTGGTAGGCTCAAGGTGATGCAGGCGAAGGCATACCTCAGAGTAGCTGCAGACACAGACCACCCACTGCATGAGGCGCTGAACGCAGTTAAGGGTCAGCGACTGATAAGAGGGAAATCATGGATGGCTCAGGCGGAGGATACGATCAGACAGGTGTGCCCCTTGGAGAACATTAGGCGTGGAGAGGAGTGGGCCAGAGTGCCAGCGGAGCAGTCAGACTTGTGCAGGGTTATAATCACATTAAGCCGGGAGTGCAGGGAGTGGCCAGCAGGGGCCACGGAAGTGGAAATCCAGCAACTAATTCAGGACAATGCTCACTCGGGTGATGTGATTATCTACACAGATAGTTCGGTGTCAAGAGATGAGAGAAGTGGCTGGGGATTCATAGCCAAAGCTAATGATCGACGTTTGGTGTAGGAGAGCCTGGCATATGATACCACAACATCCAGCTTAAGAACAGAGGTGGAGGCAGTCACTGCGGCTCTCCGCTGGATGGAGAATACGACACACACACACACATCGTGATTATAACTGACCCAGAAAGCATGCTGACGAGGGTGAGGACGGGCAGGCTTCGTGCGGAGTGGCTTGGTTCGCTTTGGAGGTCACGGGTGACAAGTATCGCCTGGATCTTTTCTCCGGGGCATGCCGGTGTGCTGGGAAATGAACAGGTGGACAGATTGGCTGGCTCTGCAGAACTTGGTGGAGTATTGATACATGACAAGGCAGACGTGGTTGCGGCCTTGTGGGAGCACGTGTACACCTCGGAGGAGCAAATGGATTACCATGGTCTTGGAAGAATGAGACAGCAAAGAGTGACGAGGGGATCTGGCTGACGCTCAACGCTCAGAGGAAAGGTGAGGCGGACATATAATCAGATTGCTACTGGTACTATTAGTGTTGGAACTCTTCGCTGGCTGCTGAGAATGGGGACGGAGCGCTTATAGGAATGCCCCGAATGCTGTGATGTCGATTCCTAAATCAATCAATCAATCAATCAATCATGTCCTATTCTGCTCTCTCTGTGATACATCTTCTATCTGGTTTTACCCATGTGCCTAGATATCTAAATTTCTGCACTTGCCCCAAAATAACTCCCTGTACTTTAATTGCACATTTAGGCACACTCTGTTTCTTTGATATCACCATGACTTTTCAGTAAAAATAAAGCACCGCTCCCTGCACTGAATGTATAGGCAAAAAACATAAGAAATATATTCATATGTTTGATCGGCGCTGATGGTGAGGGAAGGAAAGAAGTAGAGAATGAAGGACAAACATAGAAATAGCATGAGAATAAATTCGCTGTGTTAAGTGATATTGTTAAGAGATCACATTAACCAAAGTTGAATGTATTTCTCACGCTATTTCAATGGGGTCAAGGTTTATGTGTTTGTATTACGCATAACGGGAGCCCTGTAGCGTATTGACTAGACGCTCGCCTAACGACCTAGAGGTCATGACATTGATCCGTATCGGGGCGAATTTACATTTTTAAAATTGAATTGATCCCCCAGGTCAACCCAGCCTAAAATGGGTATCAAAACTTGTTGTTGGAAGTAAAGATGACACATGACCACCGGGCCACGGGCTAGCGTGTTAGCCACCGAGTTAACGCAGCTCCCTGCCGCCGTGTGCCTCGTACATTCAGATAAGGTATAGGTACAGAGCCAGATGGAGACCAAGAATCGGATGGATAGATTATATCAAGGGTGTACATGAGCACAATCGCAAGGCAGTCCTGCCATCATATTTGGTTCAATATAGACGACTGTAACCCCTCTCTGCGTCCAAAAGGACAAGTAGAGGAACAGATAAATAAATAAATGTTTTGCATATCCTTTACAGGACATCGCTGTCAACACCAGCATCTTTCAGCTGATTGTTGATCTCTTGGCAAGATTACGCGCAGTAGTTTGTCAGTGATTTCTGAGCGGCCGGCTCATTATCCCGCAAGTCACGAGCGCGGGTAGAACCGCAACCAATTCTCGCGCGCTGCGAGAGCCTGCTTGGATAAACGGGATTATGGAAAAAGTATTGTAATCCCTCGGCCAGAGAGACCGGCAGATGATAAGATAATACTATGTAAATAATTATATCTAAATATAAGTTGTTGATGATGTTCATGAGAATAGTATAACTAAAAAGTTCTGTGTCTGGAATTCACAGGGCAAAATAAACAGAGGATGACCTAAAACATACGGAGAAGCAAAGTAGAGAAAGAAATGAAAAATATGGAGAATATTTAAACGGAGGTGCGTAAGATAGATAAATGAAATGGCGAATCATGACCACACACGTGCTTATCGGCATGGCACACGATAGATGGAAGACAAAATCAAATCAAATCAAATCAAATCAACTTTATTAGGGTCACAAATTGGGCGCGCAGGCCCATCTTACATTCGGCCCTTCCAATCACTCGTCTTTCGTTCATCATGAGCATTATACATTTACATAGGAAGAAAAATAAACATTGTGAAATGAATGTTGTAAACATAAACAAGGCTAATTACCATGTTATGAGGCCCATCTCCCACCTATCCATACATCACCCCACCCACACAACACTCCCACCTACCCACACACACGCGCACCAAGGGACACATACACATCCCCACCTACCCACACACACGCACACCAAGGGACACATACATACCCCACCAACCGACCCATCCCCCTCCCGCACACCCCCCACCCACACACACACTGCCCTCACCTGATCCCCCAACTAAAACACACTCGCCACCCTAACAAACATTCCCCCACCAACCCACACATCCCACGCCCATCCACATACACATCCTAACCCACACATCCTCTCCCCACCCACACCTCAAACCACCCATCCCCCAGCCACATCTCCATCGACAACATATTCCCCACCCATGCACACAATCCCCCACCAACCCACACATCGCACATCCACTCACACATCCCCAAACCATACACACACATCCCCACCAACTGACATGTCCCTACCCCCTCCCCACACACACACACATCTCCCTAACCACCCATACATCCCCAATCCACTCACACACACCCCACCACCCACACATACAACTTCCACCCACCTACACATGCCATAACCTAATCCCCCCCCACCACACAATCCCCCACCCGCACATCACATACACCCCTACCACGCACTATTCCCAACCCAAGCACCACACACACACATATCCCTCACCAACACATCCCCACTTACACACCACACACATGTCCCCCACCCAGATATCACACAATATTCCCACCCACACCCACACAGATACCCTTACCCATCCACCCCACATACCCCCACTCACACACCACAAAAATCCCCCACCCACACACACATACCTCACCCACACAATATCCCCAACCAACACACCACACACCTCTCCCCACCCACACACGCATTCCCTACCCGTCCACCAACACACACTCACTCACGCATACATCCTCCACTACGCACCCACACACTCCCACCCACCAACCCCCAACCAAACATCTCTCGATCACAATACCCCTACCCACACACATCCTCCACCCACTCACACATCCCACCCCGACACATACAACTCCCTCACCCACCTACACATCCCTAAGCCACTCACACACCCCCACCCACACATTCCCCATCCACACACACACATCTCCCACCCACACACCCCCACATACTTCCCCCAACCACCACAATCCCCTACTCACCCACACATATACCCCACCCATACGCACATTCCCCGCACCCATTACACACATCCCCCACACCACACACTATCCTCCACCCATACCACCACAAACGTACCCTCCACCCACACATCATTCACACATCCCCACCAACACACCGCATACATATCTCAAACCCACACACCATACACTTCTCCTCACCCTCCCTTGCATCCCCAATCCACCCAACACAATCCCCTACCCACACAACCCCGCCTCCCACACATACTTCCTCAAACCATCCACACATCTCCACCCACATAAACACACATCCCCCGCATCCGTCCCATACACATATCCTCCACCCATACACACATCCCCCACACCCATTCCAACACCCCTACTTTCACCCCCACACATCCATCCACACATCCCACCAACACCCACAAATACCACTACACACCAAAACCCACACACCCCAACCCATCTAAACGCATAACCCCACCCACACCCCCCCCCACCCACACATATCCCCACACTCACACACATCCTCCACATACACTCACACTTCCTTACATCTAGACACATACAAAATGTCTCACGTTAGTATTGAAACTAGTATGAACAAACTCCCACACTTTACTCACACACATACACTGACACTTGTCATGAGCAGTCTCATAAAAATGTTAAACATGGAGAAAAATGTGTACATAAAATGTATGTGACGTAAAAATAGTGATGTTCTCTCTCTCTCTCTCTCTCTCTCTCTCTCTCTCTCTCTCTCTCTCTCACACACACACACACACACACACACACACATTCACTCTCACACATTCACTCTTCCGCTCATTCATTCACTCTCACGCATTCACTCTCCCGCTCACTCATTCACTCTCACGCTCACTCATTCACTCTCCCGCTCACTCATTCACTCTCCCGCTCACTCATTCACTCTCACGCTCACTCGTTCTGTCTCTCATTCACACTCACTGACTCTCTCACTCAAACTACAGTAATGAACATGAGTTTATATTATGCATGATAAAATCAAATGGTATTTAACTGATAATATGACAGATGAGAATACACAAACATATGGATTCGCGTGTTACATAACATGCGTGTTACACGACATGCATCTGCTCAGCTCTCTCTCTCTCTCTCTCTCTCTCTCTCTCTCTCTCGCTCTCTCTCTCTCTCTCTGTATTCTTTCATATACACACACTCAAACGCATGCGCGCGCTCACACACACTAACACATCAACTCTCCCACTGTCTCACTCTCTAACACACAATCCTTCACACACACACACACTCACTCTCTCAACCACACTCTCTCACACATACACATACACATGAACGCATGCACGCACGCACACACTCCCTCACTCACTCTCACACATACACGTACGAATGCATGCACAGACAGATAAGGGTAGGACTTCATGGAATTACTGAGGGAGAGGGGGGCGGGGCGGAGACGGGAAATTAAAAAGCTAAAAGAAGAAAGAGAAAGAAGAAGAATTGATTATGTGAAAAAAAATTAAATTGTGAACAGAGAGCTTATATTGGAAAATAGAGTTAATTGATTAACACAAAGTAGTATAAAACCCGTGTGAATAATATTCAGCACGTCGTTTCGAGCAAAGATTATAAACACAGTTTTTAACTTGATATTACCCAAGTAATAATCTCCCTCTCTCTCTCTCTCTCTCTCTCTCTCTCTCTCTTCTCTCTCTCTCTCTCTCTCTCTCTCTCTCTCTCTCTCTGTCTCTCTGTCTCTCTCTCTCTCTCTCTTTCTCTCTCTCTCTCGTTCTCTATCTCTGTCTCTCTTTCACGCATTCTCTCTCTCTCTCTCTCTCTCTCTCTCTCTCTCTCTCTCATACACATACAAACACGCAGACACCACACTATCACTCACTTTAATTTAAAGGAAGACTATCACTTTAATATAAAGGAAGCATTTAAAGGATAACTAGCTCTTAAAGGATAATAAAACCAGGTAACCGCGACCCAGCTCAGTGAGCCTAACGATGTTGTTAGTTTCGTTCTATTTTCATTTGTATTGCTTCGCCAGTTTGGCCTAGTTATGTTGATGAGACGCAGGGTATTGCTAAACTTATATCATTAAGTTAGTTTCATGTCCAATACTTGGCGTTGCAATAAATGCTAGAATTTATTCGCTGTTTGTAATTTATTAAGCAATGTTTGTTCAGTAGTTAGTCATTGCTCTTTGAGCGGCCGACGTCTCATACCGTCGAAATTAACGTAAAGAGTCTGCTTCCAAATCACCCGCAGCTGATTTTGAACCATCGATTGGGTATGTCGGGGAATTATGAAACTGCGCGTCTCATCAACTCATTAGCCACAACGCTATTTACTAATATTAAATGATATTAACATGAGAAAACTAGAACATTATATACAACAATAAGAAAGAGACAAACAGCTTTCTTTGGCCATGTGATGAGAAGAGAGGCACTGGAGAACATCGTGACAACTGGAAAGATTGAGGGAAAGAGAGGCAGAGGCAGACCTAGAGAAATGATGCTGGATGGGTTGAGACGGTGGCATGGAGGATTATTATCAGCAGAGTTGATCCAGAAAACCAAAGACCGAGATCTGTGGAGTCATGAACACACACGCCAGCTGGCATGGCACTTGCTGATGATGGTTACATGAGAAACAAAGTAAGTGCAGTTTACAAAACAAAGTAAGTAAAGTAAGGGACCAATTTACACACTTTGAAGACTGTTGGATATAAGATGCTAGAGTATATTTTATAGACCACTCGGCAAGCGATGTGTTATATGAAGAAGTGAAGTAGAGATAGAAGTAAATAATATGGAGAGTATATGAACGGGTCTTCATAACATAGATAAGGATAGGACTTCTTTTAGTGAGTTGGATGAGGCCTATGCTCCAAAGGTGCAGTAGGCATTTGGTGCAAAACCCATATATTGTTTTTATAGGCCAAACATCACTTGGTGGGTGGTGTGGTCAGTATCACATGGGCTGCTCGTACATCACCGAATATAATTGGGTGCTCATTTTAGTCTGGGTACACCAAGAAACCCAGGTAAGTTTACAAAACAAAAACAAAAAACATTGATGGGCACTCAAAACCATAACCCATGAATTAAGACTGGATGGCTTGTGCAGAGGCCACAAACTGCGCAGGTCAGTGTTTTCTTTTCATGTTGTATCCTTTATGTTTAAAAACATTACATAACCTTTCCAGGACGTTGCAATCAATCCCAGGATGATTTTCAAGACAATTTTACATTCAGTTTGTTTGCCATTGCTTTCTGAACGAGAAGTCAACGTTTCAGTTACACTTAATGCCGGTGTAGGGATCGAATGCCCTACCTAGTCATCAACGCACAGGAAACTTAGCAGAGAGCTCTCTTATCATTTCGGCCACGTCGACTACTTCCTGTACTTTACATGCCATTTACCCAGTTCACCGCTTGACGCGCAACAAGGTTCTTTTCTTGATGCTTTAATACCGTTGTGAACTTCCGATTGGCTTTTTCAGATCTTGCTTCATTTAATGCATTTTTATAAGACAAATTAGTTTCGTTATTTCTCAGACATCTACCTGAGATGTAGTTTTCTATTCTGATCCTTACAAGGCATAATAAATCCTGACATTTTAACGAAAACTAGCATTACGTTCATTCGAGTATGAATGCAGTTAAGAGAACGTGAAACGAAATCTTGGTGAAGGTCTGTGGAGATTGAAATATGAAAGATAAACGGTGCTAGGGGTGAAATACATTAAATCAAACCTCTACTATCGAATGATCATAATCATAATGATCATCTTGACATCTTCATCATGGTCATCATCATCATTATCAAATTACCAATTGCCGTCAACGCAGTGAAGGTTGGTGGTAGCATATATCCCATTTTTGCCCGAACCTTTGTTGTACACTCGACAAGGCTGTATCCTGACCGTATCTTTATGTTGTCTGTCTATTTATATCTTTAACGCTCCCTGCTCTTTTGCCCTCAAATGTTCCTCTTCATTATGGCGTTCAATAGATTGTTATATCGTTCCGTGTGGACAAAGTATCTTCCCTGTTTCAAATATTATTTCTTTCAACACAATGCGTTTATTCTGAATATTCCTCATTTGTCTTGTATTTCTACTCAAGAAATTCGCACCAGTCTTCCTCATTTTAAAAGCTATGCTTATTATCCACGACTCTGGTGATCGAGTGAGATGGCAGAACATGACCGCCTACGCTTATCGGCATGGCACATGATAGATGGATGGATGAATTGCTTATTATCTATAAGCGGTGCAAATTAAAGACGTTTTGGTAGAGCTGATAGTCGCGGTAGCGTAGTTGCTAGACGCTCGCCTGCAGGCCAAGTTGTCATGGGTTCGATCCCCATCGGGGCAGAATTTTATTTTTGTTTAAATGGACCTCGTCTCTCAGGTCAACTCACCATAAAATGAATAAAAAGAAATGTCTTGGGAAGTAAAGGCCACCAGCGTGATACAAACAACATTACCCACTGAGTGCAAATTGATCAATACAAATATTGAACAAGTTCTGTATGCCCAGTTCTCCTTAAATGTGTAACAGGGTTCTTTACTTACTTAAGTGTTGATAGAGGACTCTGGTCATTCAAAGAGTAAAGCTGTATTGTTGTCTTTATTAGTAAACACAATGAAGAAAATTCGGACATGTCAGGCACCAACTGAAAGACTTGATCGACCTCAAAGCTGTATTGGTCGGACAAACATTCAGCTACTACTGAGGATTCACCTCAGCCAAATGTGTTGCTAAGCTAGCACACTGACCGTTATGTCTTCTCGGTTCCTACATTAGAATATGCAGATCCGGACAATTTTCTTCAGTTTAATAATAAAGGGAAAAAAAAGAGAAACATTCATCGCATGATAGAAAACAATATAAAATGACACAAAGTAGTGCAGCTTTACATAACAGAGTTACGACACATACAGAACGTTGCGGCGGTTAGCCTTCATCAGCAAACAAACACATTCACAAACACAACATACAGTCAAGGAGAACTCCTGTGACTACATTAGAAGGTGATGACAGGACGAGAGGAACAAATGCATGGAAAAATGGAAGCAATGAAGAGAAAATGAGAATTGACAAAATGTTAATTGAAAAGAATGTTAGTCGAAGAATGTCTCACACGCCTGTAATGATTACATTTCTGCCGCCCCATGTCCATGTCGCTAATACAGAAATTCTGTGTCGTACAGCCGCGTTCCTCTCGTCCTGTCATCACCTTCTAATGTAGTCACAGGAGTTCTCCTTGACTGTATGTTGTGTTTGTGAATGTGTTTGTTTGCTGATGAAGGCTAACCGCCGCAACGTTCTGTATGTGTCGTAACTCTGTTATGTAAAGCTGCACTACTTTGTGTCATTTTATATTGTTTAAACTTTCACAGCTTTACCGCAGTTCCACCAAATTTTATCGCATGATAGAAGAACGTTAACACTGTAAGACCCGCACATACGCACGCACGCACACACACACACATACGCGCGCGCACGCGCACGCACACACACACACATATATATATAACTAGCTGACACGGCCCGGCTTCGCCCAGACTCTGGTGGGGAGCATCTCATTTAATTCATATAAGTAGTCATATAAGCTCCCGTTCCCGACTGTCTGTCTGTCTGTCTGTCTATCTATCTGTCTGTCTGTCTGTCTGTCTGACCCGGCCCAGCCCATGGTGGAGAGCATCTCATTTAAATCATATAAGTAGTCATATAAGATCCCGTTCCCGACTATCTGTATGTCTGTCTGTCTTGGGTAAATGGAGGAGGGAGGAGGAAGAGGGAGGTGGAGGAGGGAAAGAGGAGGGAGGAGGAGGGAGGAGGAGACAGGAGGAATAGGAGGGAGGAGGAGGGATTAGGAAGAGGAGGGAGGAGTAGGGTGGAGGAGGAGGGGGAGGAGGAGGGAGGAGGAAGAGGGAGAAGGAGGAGGAGGAGATCGCAGGAGGAGGAGGAGGAGAGGCAGGAGGAGGAGGGAGAGGGAGGAGGAGGGAGGAGGAGGAGATAGTAGGCGGAGGGAGGAGGCGGAGGGAGCAGGAAGAGGGAGGAAGAGGGAGGAGGAGGAGGGAGGAGAAGGAGGAGGGAGGAGTAGAGAGTGGGAGGAGGGAGGAGGCGGAGGGAGAAAGAGGGAGGAGGAAGAGGGAGAAGGAGGAGGGAGGAGAAGGAGGGAAGAGGATGAGAGGGAGGAGGAGGAAGAGGGAGGAGGAGGAATGTGAAGGGAGGAGGAGGGAGGAGGTAGAGGGAGGAGGAGGAGGAGGGAGGAGGATAGAGGAGGAGGAGGGATAGAGGAGGAGGAGGGATGAGGAGGAAGAGGGAGGAGGAGGAATGTGAAGGGAGGAGGAGGGAGGAGGTAGAGAGAGGAGGAGGAGGGAGGAGGAGAATGGAGGAGGAGGGATAAGGAGGAGAGGGAGGAGGAGGGGGAGGAGGGGGAGGAGGAGGGAGAAGAAGGAGGAGGGAGGAAGACGGATGAGGGGGAGGAGGGAGGGGGAGGAGGGGGAGGAGGAGAAGGGATGAGAAGGGAGGAGGAGGAGGGAGCAGGAGGAAGGAGGAGGGAGGAGGAGGAGGAAGAGGGAGGAGGAGGGAGGAGGAAGAGAGAGGAGGGAGGAGGAAGAGAGAGGAGGGAGGAGGAGGGAGGAAGAGATAGGCGGAGAGAGGAGGAGGAGGGAGAAGGAGGAGTAGGGATGAATAGAGGGAGGAGAAGGGAGGAGGAGGGATTAAGAGAAAGAGGGGGAAAGGGAGAAGGAGGAGGGAGGAGGAGGAGGAGGAGGAAGAGGGATAGGAGGAGGAGGAGGGAGGAGGGAGGATGAGGAGGAGGGAGGAGGAGGAGGGAGGATGGTGAAGGAGGAGGAGGAGGGTGAAGGAGGAGGAGGAGGGGGAGGAGGGAGAAGGAGGAGGAGGGAGGAGGGAGGAGGAGAACGTAGGTGGGGGAGGATGAGAAGGGAGGAGGGAGAGGGAGGAGGAGGAGAGAGGAGGAGGGAGGAGGTGGAGGGAGAAGGAGGAGGGAGGAAGAGGTAGAAGGAGGAGGGAGGAGGAGACAGGAGGATAGGAGGGAGGAGGAGGGATTAGGAAGAGGAGGGAGGAGTAGGGTGGAGGAGGAGGGGGAGGAGGAGGGAGGAGGAAGAGGGAGAAGGAGGGAGGAGGAGAGAGGAGGAGGAGGAGGAGGAGGAGAAGGGAGTAGGAGGAGGGAGAGGGAGGAGGAGGGAGGAGGAGGAGAGAGTAGGCGAGGGAGGAGGCGGAGGGAGCAGGAAGAGGGAGGAAGAGGGAGGAGGAAGAGGGAGAAGGAGGGAGGAGAAGGAGGAGGGAGGAGGAAGGAGGAGTAGAGAGTGGAGGAGGGAGGAGGCGGAGGAGGAAGAGGGAGGAGGAAGAGGGAGAAGGGAGGAGGAGGGAGGGGGTTGTAGGATGATTGATTGCCATCCCACCAGGTAATATGTTATCGCGGACCTCAGAGAGAAGTGTCTATGTAGAAGACCATTTCCTGGACGTACGTATTTTGGGAGGGGGAGGAGGGAGGAGGGAGGAGGAGGAAGAAGAAAAAAAAACTACCGACAGTTGGCATCTCTGGAATGAAAGGAAGGCGTGTAGAAAATTTCATCTCAATCGGATGGGCCGTTCGCGAGCGCATAAAGGACATACGGACAGACAGACAGACAGACAGACGGAGATCCTTTTTTATATATAAGATTATATGTTTTCGTTAACTCGCTTTAAGCTCAAACACAGTCCATACACGTGCTGATACTTCTAGTGCACTGCACTGATCTTTACATGTGTATTGCGTGTAGATTAGCTTTCCCTATTATAAGGGTCCCTCGCTATAAGGCGAAACCACTCCGACTTCTGAGCTACTTGTAATTTACGTACCCAAGTCAAGAATGAGAACTCGGCATTTAGTCCGATTGACTGGTGTAGTTGTTGAACACGCTGCCTCGTCATCAGTGCATCTGAAGGTTAATGGCGAGTGCTCCTATCCATTCTATCATGCTGAGTTCCACGCTGTAATATAACATTCTAGGCAAATAGAGTCGCTTAAAAGTCGACAGGGTCGACTTCATTACACCGGGTTTTATCCCATATGGCTCGGTCTCTTTCCGCAGCGCAGAAAGCATCGCACAAAGCACGAACTCCGTAGCTCTAGCGACGACTCACAGGAGTCTCCGAAAAATGTCACTCGTGAACCGAAGGACGCGGCCCGGAATCAAACCCACAACCTTCGGAGCTCGAGTTAAACGGCTTGACCACTTCGCCAGGGAGACTCCCAGTCTAGGCAAATATTAGAGTCCAACAGAAAATAGGAAAATAGAGGAGAACCTTCTCTATGAAGAGTATCAATTTAGATCAAGCGGTAAATCTCACCACTGCACGTCATTCACAAAGGATTGTTACTCTAAACAACTTATGGTACAGACATTCTGAATACTGTTTAAGAATCCACATCACGGCACTCCGGTCATTGACACACGTGCTCCGTCCCACTCTAATGCCACCGAGTGTTCATATGCTGATTATTCCAGTAGCAATACCATAGCGATACATAATATTTAGGAAGGTTTCCGTACTGAGTTTGAAACTGAGTGATCGCCGATAGCTCAGTCTTGCCTAGTCAGATATCTACTGGCGCCGCACTCTTTGACTAGCTCATCAAGTAAACAAGAAATCAGTGGAGGACCATTTTACACGCTTTTAGGCAAACTGGATAGATGCTTCTAGTCCCATATTTGTACTGACCAGTCGGCATTCGATGGGTGCTGTCTAGAGTGTTGTATAATTCTTCCTTTTAAACGAGGAGATTCTAAGAGTTTTCCTGTAACACGTAAGCTCAAAATCCCCGAATTTGCTGTACAAAATAATTTTAATGAAAGATTTTTCTATATTATTTTAATTATTAGTAATTATTTAAATTTAGTGAGATCCTTGCGCTTGACGCTTGCTGCAAAGAGATTTTATGTCAGGTTCCAATTTAGTTAACTTCAGTCTCAAGTCTCCCCATTTTGTTATATCCAGCCGATTTCTTCCATTTTCGAATTGCCCCCCTTAACAATCGAATTGCCCCCCTGTGGGGCGTGGGCCCCACGTTGGAAACACTGGTCTAGAGTGTTATATAATTCTTCCTTTTAATCGAGGAGATTCTAAGAGTTTTCCTGTAACACTTAAGCTCAAAATCCCCGAATTTGCTTCCTTAGTTTATTGCGAAATGATCCATGACTCACGCCTGTTTGTTGCCACAAAAAAGATGCACGTTCTAATAAATGTTACTTAAGACTTAACTGATTCTGTGCCAAGCAAAAAGTAAATTTTGAGCAAACATGGTATTATAAAGTGAATTTCCGTTCATTGAGCATTGAAATTCAGGAGATACTACGAAACAAAACAAATAACACGACGACCCTAGTAAGGCGATATATCGTCCTTCTGTTTAAATGGGAGGTCAAATTTGACGATATATATCCTTCGTCATTGGATCAGTTAGACGTGTTTGCTGGCGTTGTGAAATGGGTTAATTTTATACAGGGTGCAGTTTTAATGACTGTGCAGTATTGAAAATTATTGCCGGTCTAAGTTTGTATTTACCTGTTATGTTGCATGAACTTTACAGAGGGTGAATACAAAACTTGGACCGGAATATTTTTAAACACTGCACAGTCATTAAAAATACACCATATACTACTGAAGTCAAATACGAACACACAAAAAGACGAACATTGGTGATTCGGCAGCTGTGAATAATCTACCATACCATAGATTTCGGAATCTGATGGAGGGATTCGCTTCTACTCACTTAATCATGTAAAAGAAGAGACTCCAGCGCCGAACGGGAAAACGGAATAAGCGGACAATGAGAAATATGCAAAATATAAAGATAAAAATAAACGAAATTATATATATATATATATATTGCAGTCCCGAAGAAATCAGGAGCCTAGGAATGTAATCAACATCAAACAATTAGTATAATGAGCCACATCACGAGAGAATTATCATGCAAAGAGTTAGGAGAAAATACAACCCGAAATAGGAGAAGAACAATGTGGGTTTGTAGAAGGCAAGGGTACAGTAAATGCTGCGCATATACTGAGAACAGTCACTGAAATCTCTATAGAAGTAAACAAAGATCTACACCTCTGCTTTATTGACTACACAAAGGCTTTCGATAAAGTGAGACATGTCGACATGATAAGGATGCTTAAGATCTACAAATTGATGGAATAGACCTTAGACTTGTAAAAAACATATATTTTAAACAACAAGCTGCCATCAGAATTAATAGTGATAGGTTAATATCAGTCTATTAAAAGAGGTGTGAGAAATGGATGTGTAATTCTCCAGATCCCCCCCCCCCCCCCCCCCCCCCCCTTACAGTGAAAATATTTTCAGAAGTATAGAAGATATGGAAGGAATCAACAGTGGGGGACGATACATCAATAACATTAGATATGCAGATGATACAGTCTTGACTGCAGACAATGAACAGGACCTGCAACATTTAGTAGATGCGGTTGTTGCACAGTTGCACAGAGTGAACAACTAGGGTTAGAATTTTAATAGTAAGAGGACACAGATTATGGTAGTCACTGGGAAGAAGGAAATACCACAATGTGATATACGAGTAAAAGGGCATATTCTTAAGCAAGTGAATCGGTACAGTTATCTCGGAACAGTCATAACATCTGATGGGAGATGCCTTAAAGAGATTAGAACAAGAATTGCCATTGCGAAGCTAGCCTTTTGCAAGATGAAAAACCATACTGACCAATAAAAAGATATCAATTGAAACGAGAACAGGAGTGTTGAGGTGCTACATAGAACCTGTACTTTTGTATGGATGTGAAGCGTGGACAATGAGCAGTCAAGCTGAAAAACATCTGATGGCTGTGGAAATGTGGTTTCTGAGGAAAATGCAAAGAATACCACGGATAGAGACAAAAAACCAATGAACAAGTCCTTCAAGAATCAACTGAAGATCGTAAACTGATTAGAGACATTAGACAGAGACAGTCAAAATTTTCTGGGCATTTTCTGAGAAGAAATGAATTGGAGAACTTGGTGACAACTGGCAAGATCGAAGGGAAGAGACTAAGGGGAAGACCGAGAAGTAAATACCTGGGTGGTCTGGCCACATGGCATGGTCGAGACAGAAACACGGAGCTGATCCACGACTCAGGTGATCGAGTGAGATGGCACGCTTATCGGCATGACACATGATGGATATATATATATATATATATATATATATATATATATATATATATATATATATATATATATATATATATATATATATATATCTTCTTCAGTATTCCGAGCCAATGAGATTCTTTGCTGCAGATACAAGCCATCTCCATTGTCTCTCTGGTTGACCTTCTCTTGCCAGCCGCTGATTCCAAGTGCTTGTAGGTCTGTATGTATATTAACTCTCCACCGTCTTCTTAGTCTACCTCGGGGTCTACGGTCATTTATTTCCTGAGTGTAAGCAAGTTTTGTTTCCCTATTATCTTCCATTCTTTCTATATGCCCCAGCCATTGCAGTCTATTAGCCTTCATGATACCAGTGATTAGCGGGGACTTAAACAGATCATAAATATCTTTGTTGCTTCTTCTTTTCCACTCTCCACTTTGTGTAGGGCCCAAAGATGCATCTTAAGACTCTGTTCTCAAAGGTTTGTAACAAGGCTTCGTCTCCTTTAGTTGTACACCAGGTTTCAGAGCCATACAGCACTACTGGTCTGATCAGTGTTTTGTATATTGTGATCTTAGTGTTACGAGATAGCGCATTTGATTTTAGCAGATGTTGTAGTGCATAGTATATCTTATTTCCAGAGTTTATTCTAGCTTGTATTTCTTCCCTTATATGTTGGAGCAGTTGAAGATTGTACCCAGGTATTTGTATGTTTCCGTTCTTTTAATGGTCATATTATCTATTTGTATGTGGCCAGAGCTTTTAAATTAGCCGTTCCTTCTCTTGAAATTACCATACATTCTGTCTTATCTTGGTTGATAACCAGCCCCTTTTGTTGAGTTTTTTCCTTTAAGTGAGTCAATATTTCCGATATCTTGTGTTCATTTCCCCCTATAATATCTATATCATCTGCATAACCAAGCAGTCTGGATGTTCCTCCAATAGCACATTCCTCCATTACCTTCCTTACAACTTTCTCTAGAGCCAGATTGAAAAGGAGCGGCGATAGTGCATCACCCTGTTTCAAGCCAGATGTTATTTGGAAAGGGTCTGATTTCCTGCCTTTATATGTTACTATATTATAAGTGTCTTCCATGCATAGTCTGGTCATGTTGATTAACTTCCTTGGTATTCCAAATTCCTGCATAGCATTCCATAGACTATTCCTATGGACACTATCATAAGCCTTTTTAAAATCCACAAAAATGTTATGGAGATCTCTTTTATATTCCCAATTTTTCTCGGCTATTTGTCGTAAGATAAATATCTGATCTATTGTTGATCTGTTTTGTCTAAAACCCGCCTGGTAGTCACCTAATATATCTTCTGAATATGGTATTAGTCTATTTAGTAATACCGCGGATAGTATCTTATAGCTTGTGGACAGTAGTTATATCCCTCTATAATTTTCACATTGGAACTTGTCTGCTTTCTTAAAGATAGGTATCAATGATGACTCTTTCCAGTTTTGGGGTAGTTCTTCTGTCCTCCTGATTTTTATTATTAGTTCCTATAGCTTTATATATATATATATATATATATATATATATATATATATATATATATATATATATATATATATATATATATATATATATATATATATATATATTCACTGTTTTACATTACTATTGTTCTGCAAACAGGTTCTAGATTAATCTCGCGCAATATTATATTATCAATATATTGTCACTAAATCGCCATGAATATTGCAAAATGTTTGGCTCTCAAGTTAAGGGAATAACAAGTGCAGAATGTCTGCAACTAACAGGGATAGAATACTAGAGACGGGTTGATTTCTCGTTCAGAAAGCAATGGCAAACTATTGAACGTAGAATTTACTTGTAAGTTACAAATAGCCAATGGGGTTAGGGGTGATTGCAACGTCCTTCAATGGACATGCAAGTTTATGTTTACTGGTCACTTGTTTTTTTTTTTGGTTTTAAATTATATAAATTATATCGAGTATGTACTATCAAGTATATCGAGTATATGGCAGACAGACAGCTAGACTGACGGGTAGACAGACAAACAGACATACATACAGACATATAGGCATTCATGCAATTGGTCAGAAATGTAAGCAGATATGCAGTCGAACAGATAATATGTCGGATATAGACATAAGAAGACAGGCTGGCAGTCAGAAATATGTATACAAACAAGCAGGCAGGTAAACAGGCATGGAGACAAAGAGACAGACAGACGAAGAGCCAGGTAGACAGATGGACCGAAAACTAGACGGGCATAATGACACACAAAGACGCGGCAGTCATGCCGAAATACCGAAAACAGACATACTGACTGATACTCTTAAGGCCAACATTTGTACCTACGGCTTGGTGTAGAAGAGGAGCGGAAAAGAGCAAAAAAGAACATTAGAGTGATACCATATGACTGTGAAATCATCTTGTTTACACAATGTAATATTTTACGATAAAAATAATCCGTATTCTTTTATATTCCGTGGTTAGTAATACAGTCATAGAATGAAGCAATAATGAAAAGCGAACGTCACCCCATTCATAGCATACAACAACAATGAGCTCGCTACTCCGTCATAGCAAAGACATCTAGCACAGGTAAATAAATGTCAGGAACTTTCGGCATTAAATCATCACCGATGTGCAGAGGTGATGTTTAGAGGAGGTGATTTCTGACAGTGGTAATAATCAGCATGCCGTTTTCCCCTTCCCTCTTCTCTTGTTACATCGGGGTATTACCCAGTAGAATATGAATGTTACCCACGTGGGCGAGCCCTCGTTCCGGTGACTCATCGTGTTTTTTGCATTGGAAATTTCATGTGTCCAAAACTTTAATTTACGATAGGTTTGTAAATTGCTGCTACTGCTCCGATGCTACTACTGCTGCTGCTACTACTGCTGCTACAGCATCATCATCATCATCATCATCATCATCAACAACAACAACAACAACAACACCACCACCACCACCACCAACAACAACAACAACAACAACAACAACAACAACAACAACAACAACAACAACAACAACAACAACAACAACAACAACAACAACAACAACAACAACTGCAGCTTCAGCTGCAGCAGCAGCTGCTGCTACTACTACTACTACTACTACTACTACTACTACTACTACTACTACTACTACTACTACTACTACTACTACTACTACTACTACTACTACTACTACTACTACTACTACTACTACTACTACTACTACTACTACTACTACTACTTCCAGTAACTATTATTATTGCTGCTGCTCCTACTACTGCTACTGCTGATGACTTCGAACTTCTATCCTTATATATATATATATATATATGCGCGTGGCTTATTGCACTTGCGATTAAATTTCCGGTGCTCTGACTCTGGCGGTGGGGGTAGTGCGATCATGCCTTCACCTGCCTGTCTGACTTAGATGTTGGCCTCTCGTCCAAAAAAGAATGGCAAACAACTGAACAGCCAATCGCCTAGCATGTGTGTGCACAATATTGTATATAAACATATATATGTGTGTGCGTGTATGTGATATGTGGGTGTGGTATGTGGGTGTCTGAATATATGTTCCGTATTCTTGAATCTAACCTTTCATTCTAATATAACTCATTTGTGGATGATTGATTCTGTACTGGAACTTATGGATTTGTAAGAAGGAAATACCGCGACGAAATAGCATTGCTAATGTAACCTTCTAGTATACAGTTGAGCTGACATTATAATTTCTTTTAGGTACGATTTCTTCCCCGCATCGTCGCGATTGAAAATGTCCTTGATTGAAAACGATTAAAATGCCAAATTGTGTGTATTGCTAGAGAAGTTACAGCCAGAAAACAAATGGGGATACTGCAATACAGAAATTGTAAATTTTTGTTGTTTACAGTCGTTTTCGAGATGATAGTATTAGTGTTGATAATGATCCACCAACAGCTTATGGTCGGTCTACTCCAGTAAATAATGAGAACAATGAGTGTTTTAGAAATGTTATTTATGTATAACTTACTGTAGAGAAAATAAACCTAGTGGTTGAAGTAACATTTAGCTTTTCTTGTTTCCTCAAGTTTATGCGAAATATATATATATATATATATATATATATATATATATATATATATATATATATATATATATATATATATATATATATATATATATATATATATATATATATATATATATATATATATATATGCCAATGCCAAACTTGGACAATAACAGAAAAAGAAAAAAAGAAAATTCACAACAACAGAAATGAGGTTCCTGAGAAGGATACTCAACGTATCAAGAAGAGATAAGATCAGAAATGAAGAAATCAGGACTAAAGTGGGGGTTAAAGAAGCACTAGAATTTATTAGAAAGCAGCAAGTCAAATTGTTTGGCCATGCAAGTAGGTTACCAGTCAACAGCATACCACAACAACCAATGATGTACAGACCAGATGGAAACAGAGGAAGAGGCCGACCGCGTAAACGTTGGACGGAGGGAAGAGCAGAGTCCATGGGAAAATCGATATATGAATCCCATAATCGGGCACTCTCACCATGTTTATACTTCACCTCGACACCGCAAGGTACAAGAGGAACATATATATCTTCTTATATATAAAAGGCGATCTTCGTCCGTATTTATGTATCTATGTATCTATGTATGTCCTTTATACGTTCGCGAACGGCCCATCCGATTGAGATGAAATTTTCTACACGCCTTCCTTTCATTCCAGAGCTGCCAACTGTGATATTTTGTTAGTGTGAAATCGCCTGCTTACTCAGTATTATTTAATTTTTCATTTTTCATCATAATTTCATATATCTCAGGGGACCTAACTCTGTAAAAGTTATTTCAAGGGGCATAACTTTTCTGTATAACTTATAGTCATATTGTGGCATCGTTTTCAAAGATTTATAAACTCTTTGTCCATAGTTATGTACCGGCATATGAGTTATAATAAATAATGATATAATCTGTAAGGCATTTTCAAAGTTTTCATAAAAATGATGCACAATGCATAACATTGTAACTCATCTTTTTTTGCTTAAGAAGTTACTGTAGTCATGCAGGTGATTAGAAAGAGTTTTCATTAAAAATAATGGATGGTGTGTGGAAGAACGTTCTTTTAAGTTACTTTTTTTGTTGTATGAATTTAATGAAGCCGGACAGGGTCAGGCAGACAGATAGACAGACAGATAGACAGTCGGGAACAGGAACTTATATGACTACTTATATAAATTAAATGAGATGCTTCACACCAGGAGCTGAGCGATGCCGGTCCGGTTCAGACAGACAGACAGACAGACAGACAGACAGACAGTCGGTAACGGGAACGGGAACTTATATGACTACTTATATGAATTAAATGAGATGCTTCCCACCAGGGACTGGGCGAAGCCGGGCAGGGTCAGGCAGACAGATAGACAGACAGATAGATAGACAGACAGATAGACAGACAGATAGAAAGTCGGGAACGGGAACTTATATGACTACTTATATAAATTAAATGAGATGCTCCACACCAGGAGCTGGGCAATGCCGGGCCGGGTCAGACAGACAGACAGACAGACAGACAGACAGACAGACAGACAGACAGACAGACAGACAGACAGTCAGTCGGTAACGGGAACGAGAACTTATATGACTACTTATATGAATTAAATGAGATGCTCCCCACCAGGGTCTGGGCGAAGCCGGGCAGGGTCAGCTAGTATATATATATATATATATATATATATATATATATATATATATATATATATATATATATATATATATATATATATATCTTATATATAAAAAAGGATCTCCGTCCAAATGTATGTCCTTTATGCGTTCGCGAACGGCCCATCCAATTGAGATGAAATTTTCTACACGCCTTCCTTTCAATCCAGCGCTGCCAACTGTGATATTTTGTTAGTGTGAAATCGCCTGCTTACCCAGTATTATTTCATTTTTCATTTTTCATCATAATTTCATATATCTCAGGGGACCTAACTCTGTAAAAAGTTATTTCAAGGGGCATAACTTTTCTGTATAACTTATAGTCATATTGTGGCATCGTTTTCAAAGATTTATAAACTCTTTGTCCATAGTTATGTACCGGCATATGAGTTATAATAAATAATGATACAATCTGTAAGGCATTTTCAAAGTTTTCATAAAAATAATGCACAATGTATAACATTGTAACTCATCTTTTTTTGCTTAAGAAGTTACTGTAGTCATGCAGGTGATTAGAAAGAGTTTTCATTAAAAATAATGGATGGTGTGTGGAAGGACATTCTTTTAAGTTACTTTTTTTGTTGTATGAATTTAATGAGAACTTATATGACTACTTATATGAATTAAATGAGATGCTCCCCACCAGGGACTGGGCGAAGCCGGGCAGGGTCAGGCAGACAGATAGACAGACAGACAGACAGACAGACAGATAGTCGGGAACGGGAACTTATATGACTACTTATATGAATTAAATGAGATGCTCCACACCAGGAGCTGGGCAATGCCGGGCCAGGTCAGACAGACAGACAGACAGACAGACAGACAGTCAGTCAGTCAGTCGGTAACGGGAACGAGAACTTATATGACTACTTATATGAATTAAATGAGATGCTCCCCACCAGGGTCTGGGCGAAGCCGGGCAGGGTCAGCTAGTATATATATATATATATATATATATATATATATATATATATATATATATATATATATATATATATATATATATATATATTCATTCATTCAGTAGCATGTCCTTTGCAGAACCTCGCTCCCATAACAACCTTCCGGAAAACCTCTCGTTCATAAGCAAGATGTCCCGCGTCCGATACACCCATCTGGAGATCATCCACCACATCCTGCACCCATCTTCTCTTTGGCCTTCCTCTCCCTCTCTTCCCAGGCATATACCCCTCCATTATTGTTCTCTACAAACTTTCGTGACGTTTCAAGTGACCAAAATATTTCAATTTACTTTGTTTTATCGTTTTTAATAGCCAACTTTCTTCAAAATTCAGCTCTTTAAGTATTGGTGCATTTGTGCTTTTCTTTACCCAAGATATTCTTAGAACTCGTCTATAACATTCAAAGGCATTTATCCGCTGCTCAGCTTGTTTAGTAAGTGTCCAGGTCTCACAGGCGTATGTTGCAATGGGAAAGATGCATGCTCTTAAAAATCTAATTTTTGTAGTTCTGTCTGTCCAACTCCATAATTTATTCAGTTGGTTTAGTCTTTGAAGAGCAGTTGATAGTCGTCGTTTAATTTCTGTCATTGTATCACCGTTGTTGGTAATCAATGACCCAAGATATTCAAAATTTTCCACCACCTCCAATTTCTTCATTAACATATATTTCTTTCTCCATAGTGGTTTTATCTGTATGCATTATCTTTGTTTTTGCATATTCATATATATAAAATAGCTATGACAACGGGAAATATGATAAGATACAAAACTATCACCGTGTAAAAAGATGTAAGAGAAACACTAAACGACAGTGGAAAATATTATACAGCTCTCTTTTACAATGGGAAATACAAGAAAACACTTGAAGGCACCTGGGTTCATACAAACAGAACAATTAAATAACAAAGCTGGAGAACAATGTCACCATGAAATAAACAAGAAATCTATCTTCTACACACAGTCTCTGAGTTCAAAATAACTACATTCTTTCTGTCTGACAGATTCTGTAAATGCTGAAAGCTTGTTCCTTCCTCCATGTCTTGCAAGTCTGGCAGGCAGGTGTGAAAATAGACGGACTGAAAAAAAGGTCGATGTAGGAGGTATAGATAGCGCGTTGTAAGGAAGGACTAGAAATATATAACCACGCATGAGGAGAAAGGAGAAGGTCGTGCGGTCTGGGGCAAGTAGAAAAAGGGGGCGGGGGGAGGGGGGGGGTTGAGTCAGAGAAATATAAGTTGGAGACAAATACATTTGAAGACGGACAGACAGGTATATACAGACAGACACACATACGTGTATATACAGAGAGACATGCATGTATAGACAGAAATACATACATGTATATACAGACAGACAGATAGACAGACAGAGAGACAGGTATATACAAACAGACACACATACGTGTATATACAGAGAGACATGCATGTATAGACAGAGAGACATACATGTATATACAGAGAGACATGCATGTATAGACAGAAAGACATGCATGTATATACAGAGAGACATGCATGTATAGACAGAAAGACATACATGTATATACAGAGAGACATGCATGTATAGACAGAAAGACATACATGTATATACAGAGAGACATGCATGTATAGACAGAAAGACATACATGTATATACAGAGAGACATGCATGTATAGACAGAAAGACATACATGTATATACAGAGAGACATGCATGTATAGACAGAAAGACATACATGTATATACAGAGAGACATGCATGTATAGACAGAAAGACATACATGTATATACAGAGAGACATGCATGTATAGACAGAAAGACATACATGTATATACAGAGAGACATGTATATACAGACAGATAGACAGAGAGACATGTATATACAGAGAGACAGACATACGTGTATATACAGAGAGACATGCATGTATAGACAGAAAGACATACATGTATATACAGAGAGACATGCATGTATAGACAGAAAGACATACATGTATATACAGAGAGACATGTATATACAGACAGACAGATAGACAGAGAGACATGTATATACAGACAGACAGACATACGTGTATATACAGAGAGACATGTATATACAGACAGACAGATAGACAGAGAGACATGTATATACAGAGAGACAGACAGACGGATGGAATATATAGACAAAGAAACAGGCAGGTAGAGAGAAAAACAGACAAACTGACAGAAAGACAGAGAGACAAATATATAGATAGAATGAAAGAAAGATTATCTGAGTAAATGAATGAGTGAGTGAATGAGTAATTGCGGGAGTGAATGCGAGGTAACTACATTGAGAATTGTAATGGTGGAAAAATAAAAATCAAACTAAGTGAAAAAAAAAAAATCATAATCCGTTCATGAATCACATACACAACAAAACTGGCGAAGTGCGCATGATAAATTCTGCAGATATTACCTTGTGTCCAACTCTAAAAGAGGAGGGGGTGCGGGGGGGGGGGGGGGTAAATTTACCAATTATAAATTATGCAAACCTTTCCTTGTTAAAAGCTACAGGCACAGAAAATGGGGCGTAAATCTCCCAATCATCAGAAGTGTGGTGAGGGAGCACACATACATTAGAAAGTAAAGTATTTTTCTTGAAGCCAACGGTGGCGACCTGTTTACGAATTCATTGCCTACAATGAATATTACCTTGTGTCCAACTCTAAAAGAGGAGGGGGTGCGGGGGGGGGGGGGGTAAATTTACCAATTATAAATTATGCAAACCTTTCCTTGTTAAAAGCTACAGGCACAGAAAATGGGGCGTAAATCTCCCAATCAGCAGAAGTGTGGTGAGGGAGCACACATACATTAGAAAGTAAAGTATTTTTCTTGAAGCCAACGGTGGCGACCTGTTTACGAATTCATTGCCTACAGTTTCCAAGGCCAACTAGAAAGTCGAGACTAGTATATTGAATTACTAGTCGTCCGTGATTCGATTTCAAATGTTCAGACCTAACATGTGTGTGAGATAGACACGAATGAAACAAACATATATTTTAAAACTTTGAGGACACACAATAAACGAAAACAAGTATAATACATTGACTAGCTCCTTAGGCCACGTAAACAAAATAATTAATGTGAGGGGATATATGTGAAAATAATGTACATATACAATAACATCTAAAACAAATATCAATGAAATTAGTCGGAATAAAACAGACAGCTGTCTGACGTGTCAGTTGACCACTTGCAAGTACCGTTGTCAAGTTCAAAACAAATATAGGTATAAGAAATTTATGGGGTTCTTATGGCGATATCGCTGTGTAGTGAAAATGACTCTTTAAATGCTACACACGGGGTGAGTGACTAGGCATAGACGAAGTAACTGTACCCAAACTATACAGTGAATTGGGAACCGCTGTAGAACAGTGACCACATCATCCATCGAATGCCTATTTCTATACAAATATGGGGCTACTACTACGTTCTGTGGCGAAGAGGATACGGACGCAATTCGTAATCCCGCATACCCGCGTTCAAAATACAGTTGTGTTGGTTTTTTATGAAATGGTATGGGTGCCGGTTGTTCAGAAATCAATGGCAAACTACTGAACGTAAACTTCCCCAGGAATCATTAACAGCCAAAAATGCTGGGGTTAACTGCTACGTTATGTAAAGGACATGTAACTAAACGCACGTCGAACACGTCTCCGGGCGTGAAGAAATTGGCCTGTACTATTTACTTAGTTAAACATAGCCCAATAGCTGATACTGTAATGATGTGAAGTGTTAAGAATTCATATATTCTAGCCACGGCATATGAGGTGAAGTGGCTATTTCCTTTACTCGTCGCCTTTTCTACTCAAACAATTGCCACAAAATTGTCTAGTATCAGTTTATATAGGCTGGTTCCACTCCAGAGTGGTTGGGGAAAATATCCTGATGGTTTTGGAGATTGAACGCGCACTGCTGTCTCGACAGACAAACGCACTAAACAGTATGCCACCGCGTTGCCATATTGTTTTTACTTACACATAAATTGTGAGGTCACATTTAAACAAATATAATACCTACAATTACCACACAAAAATACCTACCACTTGCAATGGCAGAGTTCACGCCAGGACCAACAAAGCTGTGAAAGTAAAATACACAGTAACAGGTAAAGATAAATTTAGCTTATGAAACGAACATCCTTCACCGGGCGTGTTACGAGTAGAAATAACTCGGAAACCCAATGACAACAGGTAGGAGGTCAACTGTGACGTCACATCCATGTATTTCTTGTGTGGGCATTTCTTATTTCTGTGAGAATTTCCAAACGAAAGACTTGTTGGGCATAACTTTAGGGCTACATTTTTAAACAGTCAAGGCGCTACCACTAGATTATGTAGAGAACACTTGCGTGTTCTCCGCGACGGAACGCCACCCCCACATTCATGCTTGCGACAACGACGCCTCGGTCGTCAAGTACGCTTCGAATGGCATTTCTTTAGTTAGAAGATTCTTTGAGTTTTCTAGTTTTGTGTTGTTGACTGTTGCTAAAAGAGTGACTCTCTTGCTCGCTTCACTGGATAAAAACTAACAGAATGTCACTGAATGTGTTCAATGGAAAGTGTAGAGGGCGGTGGTGTCTTCTGCCTGTAAAGGAGGTTTTTATTTTGCGCCCACAGAGCGAGAAATATGTTGGCGTCCATGTGTAATGAGAATGATGTCTTTGCTCAGCACTGCGCGCGCGCGCGCACACACACACACACACACACACACACACACACACATACACACACACACACACACACACATATATATATATATATATATATATATATAGTCAATCCTCGGTTTTCGTCTATAATCCGCCCGAAAACAGTCGGCGAAATCAGAAACCGTCGAAAACCGAGGCAATTATTTCCATATGAATAAAGCTATTGGTCGCCGTTTGATGCAGGAAAACCTGGCATATGATACCACAACATCTAGCTTAAGAATGGAGGTGGAGGCGGTAAGTGCAGCTTTCCGCTGGATGGAGAATACGATACACACACACACACACACACACACACATTGTGATTGTATCTGACTCAGAAAGCATGCTGAGTAGGGCGAGGACAGGCAAGCTTCATGTAGAGTGGCTTGCTTCGCTTCGGAACTCACGGGTGACAAGCATTGTCTTGATATTTTCTCCGGGGCATGCTGGTGTGCTGGGGAATGAACAGGCGGACAGATTGGCTGGCTCTGCAAAACGTGGTGGAATATTGATGCATGATAAGGAAGACGTGGTTGCGGCCTTGTGGGGGAACGTGTACACTTCGGAGGAGCAAATGGATCACCATGGTCTGGCAAGAATGCAACAGCGAGAGGTGACGAGGGGATCTGGCCGATGATCGACGCTCAGAGGAAAGGCGAGACGGACATATAATCAGACTGCTACTGGTACTAGTATTAGTGTTGGAACTCTTCGCTGGCTGCTGTGGATGGGGACGGAGCGCTTATGGGAATGCGCCGAATGCTGTGATGTCGGTTCCTAAATCAATCAATCAATCAATCAATCAATCAATCATATGAATCAATGTAAATCCAATTAATTCGTTCTAGACACTCCAAAATGCATAGCAAAAACACATGCTATAGAGAATAAATAGTTTAGTTTAGTCGATGGATCAACATCACAGCACACGGGTGCAACCCATAAGTGCTCTGTTCTCCTCAAACATGAGTCTGGAGAAACTCAGCTCAGTGCACGAACTCCTTAGCACCGGCGAGGATCCTAAAATACTTTTGGGTAGATTTTTAACTCGAAATTTTGCCCGGACAGCGCCGTTAGTCTACTCTTTTTCGATTTCCAACTGCCAAGGGATTTTTTACGTGCGCAACAATACACACGGGCGTCCGATCTCACTACCCAGAGACCAGGGGAAATTTATTACTAGAAGTCCACGAGAAAAAAATCCCGGCATCACCGGGGCTTGAACCCGGGACCTCCAGCACTTGAGGCGGACACCATACCTCGAGACCACGCAGCCTCCCTCACCCCCCCCCCCCCCCCCGTAATATGGAAAGGCTATTTCCAATAGCGGACATGTGTAAACAACAACATACCACCTTGTACCCAATCCACACACAAGAACTCCTCGGACAACTGTAATCTGACGTTGAAAGATGAACCAGGGAACACCGAAAGAAAACAGACGTTTGATTTTTATTTACATAGTTTTGATTTATGAAACCTAAGAACATAGATCTTTGAGGTTGATAAAATATGTATTCTTTACCACATGGGAGACAACTATGATTTAGATCTGTATTTAAAATCTCACAGCATTAGATTTCGATGTTGTGAGAATGAAATCTTCTCTTATCAGAATGAAGATATGTTGTGAGGTTTCCTATGTTGTCTGACATCGAAGATTCATAAAACTTTACAACAGCAACAAAATTGTCTATATAAGTTAAGAGTGTTATATTTCTTTCAAGCTGGATCCTCACTTTTTCTTTTCGAAAAACCAGATTTTCATTAATTTTTGTCACAAAAGGGTACATATGTGCAATTTGCAAACGATGCTCAATATACGATGTGCTTTAACATTAACATTTTAATTATGATTGTTTAAGAATTAATGTTAAATTCACTAAACCCCCCCCCCCCCCCTTTTGCGCCTTTTCACTTTACGTCACTGAGCTAATATGACTACTTCAGTTTATGACTATACCCTCATTAATACTATTAAGCGATTTAAAATTATGTTCTTACTTTTAAAGTAGCTTATATAGAATTGCATGTTACTTAGAACCAATTTTAACATACGGCTGCGAATCCTGGACAATTAGTAAATCTTCTTCTTCTTCTTCAGCGTTCCGAGCCATTGAGGTTCTGTGCTGCAGATACAATCCGTCTCCATTCGTCTCTCTTGTGGACCAAGGTCGTTGTCCAGATAAGTCAGTCCGAATTCGAGGCTCATGTATCTGTTTCGTAACAAAAATGGTTTTTACAAAAGTGGGTATGTTAACCCCACGCTTCAACCCCCAACCTGGAGGACCAGGGTGTTTCTCTTTGTCTGTTCTCTACCCTTTGACCTGTCCGGCTTGGGAGGCCCTGCTGGTAGCTACGCTACCGCCGGCATAGCTCTCAGGGTCATTGAGAAACTCAAGCTCCCCCACCACGACAAGGTGGAAACACCATCGGGGGAGACAATTAGTAAATAGGCAAAACAAATCTCTAGAAGCCATGAAGATTTGGTTTATAGGAATTGCTGAAAATTAACTGGACAGGCATAATGAGCAATTGCCGATCTCTGTGGCCTAGAGGTTAGCGTCTTTCTCCGTAATCCTGTATATTCTCGTGAGTAACGTAACCCGCGCGAGAATCGGTAGCGGTTCTCGCCGCGTTGGTAACTTAGGGGTATGTGAGTCGGTCGCTCAGAAAGCAATGGCAAACTACTGAGCGTAATCTTGCCTAGTACATCAACAAAAACTGGAACATGCTGAGACAATCGACAAGATTTGTGGAAAGAGTGATAGAGGAAGATAGCGTGAGAAAATTCTTGACAGTCTCGTTTATCATGACACGGAGGGGAGTCAACACACGAATTGATCTATGCCGTAGAATATGGCAATTTTTGGAGAAGTATGATTGCCCACGCCAGCCAGTAAGGCCTTTTCCAAGGTTCTTATCGGAATAGGATCAGCGTTGCCAGTTGTGGGTTTTGCTCAATCTTCAAACCTCACATCCTGAAGTAACCAAATAAATCAATGCTATATGTGTACAGGGACACCAAGGCGTGAAAGGCAACGAGGCAACCAATTGCTTGGACGGCATCTCTGTGATCGAGAAGGGAAGAGAAAAGGATGTGCCAGACATCATCAATATCATAAGAGATGAAGGACCAACATATGACTTAAAGGACGCCTGGGAATCTGCTACCTTGTCCAGAGTGATGAAGATGGGAATGATACGGAGCCGCCAGAAATGGACATTTTGTCAAAGACACAAGACCTTTGATTAACCAACACAGAATTGGTGCTGTCAGTCGATATATTTTGGGGGATTTCACGGTGGAGATCAGAACATCTATAGACTTTTCCGGAGGACGATGTTGGCGATCCTCAATAATCATTAATTTGTTACGGATGCGAATACACAAAAGAATAGGTAGTATTTAGGGAAGACCATTCCTTAAGCCTTGGTCGACAACTGGTCTAGGATGGAAGCTCCGACAGACGGACACTTAGAGAAGAATTGCTATGCTGATCCGGCAACTTCTACAGCTTGTCTTATTCCAGACGTATTGGTGTTACCTTTTCTCTGGAGTAAACTAGGGAGGCCGAGAAAGGGATCACGCTACATGGGCAACACATTGTTACATTTTTTAAGTAGCCATATTGTAATTCTACGTGGCGAAGAAGTTTCATCCATCCATCATGTGCCATGCCGGTAAGCGTGGGCGGTCATGTTCTGCCATCTCACTCGATCACCAGAGTCGTGGATCAGCTCCGTGTTCCTGTCTCGACCATAACCATGTGGCCAATCCATCCAGGTATTTACTTCTCGGTCTTCCCCTTTGTCTCTTCCCTTCGATCTTGCCAGTTGTCACTAAGTTCTCCAAGTCATTTCTTCTCACAACATGGCCACAAAATTTTGACTATGTTCAATGACTCTAATCAGTTTACGATCTTCATTTGTCTCTTGAAGGACTTGCTCATTGGTTTTTCTGTCCGTCCATGGTATTCTTTGCATTTTCCTCAGAAAAAACATTTCCACAGCCATCAGTTGTTTTCAGCTTGACTGCTCATTGTCCACGCTACACATCCATACAAAAGCACAGGTTCTAATGTAGCACCTCAACACTCTTTTTCTCGTTTCAATTGATATCTTTTTATTGGTCAGTATGTTTTTCATCTTGCAAAAGCTACCTTCGCAATGGCAATTCTTGTTCTAATCTCTTCAGGCCATCTCCCATCAGATGTTATGACTGTGCCGAGATAACAGTATCGATTCACTTGTTTAAGAATATGCCCATCTACTCGTATATCACATTGTAGTATTTCCTTCTTCCCAGTGACGACCACAATCTGTGTCTTCTTAATATTCAGTTCTAACCCTAGTTGTTCACTGTATGTAATAACCGCATCTACTAAATTATGCAGGTCCTGTTCATTGTCTGCAATCCAGACTGTATCATCTGCATATCTAATGTTATTGATGTATCTTCCCCCAATGTTGATTCCTTCCATATCTACTATATTTCTGAATATATTTTCACTGTACAGGGGAAAAAAGATCTGGAGACATTACACATCCCTGTCTCACACCTCTTTTAATAGGCTGATATTGACCTACATCGTTATCAATTCTGATGGCAGCTTGTTGTTTCCAATATATGTTTTTTACAAGTCTAAGGTCTTTTCCATCAATTTGTAGATCTTCAAGCAACCTTATCATGTCGACATGTCTCACTTTATCGAAAGCCTTTGTTACGCAATTCATAATCCCGCATAACTCAGTTGAAATACAGCTACACAGCGATTTAGCAGCAGGCCGCATTGCGTTGGCTTTTCACGAAGTGGTATGGGTGCTAGTCGTTTAGAAAGCAATGGTAAACTACTGAACGTAAACTTGCCAAGAGATCACAACAGCAAACAATAAAATAAAATTAAAAAAATAAAATAAAATAAAAATAAATAAATAAATGCTAGTGTTGATTGCGATTGTAAAGGATATGCAACTAACTTTAAAAAAACATATTGTTAGTTAGTTAGTTAGTTAGTTAGTTAGTTAGTTAGTCGAGGTTCCAACTTCACGGCAACGGGTCGTCCCCATTATGCTCCATTCCCGTGCCAGCGAATATCACACAAAATGCTCTCCACTGTCCAATGTGAAAAGTGAAATAGACAGGAGTCTCGGCAATTCAACAGCCCGCACAGGTACACTGTGCATAATGCCGCCGTCAGAATGCTAACACAAAATTCATCCACGAATACCACAGTTCATCGTCGATGGACTCGGCAGTCACCAGCAAGATCTCATTGACCCGGGTTTTCTCACATGGCTCGGTCTCTTACCGCAGGGCGACCCGCCGAAAGTGTCGCACAAAGCACGAACTCCGCAGCTTCAGCGCCGACTCCCGGGAGTCTCCCGAAAAATGCACTCGTGAACCGAAAGGGCAAAACAGTCAATTCAGCAACCGTCGGTAGCCATTGTTCCGAACATGCAGTTCACTGTACAGGACAGATGTAAAAGCATTCCACGCGAATGTCACAGCTCACGGTGTCGCCCACGCACTCATTCAGAGCAGGGCGACGGAACCTTGTACTACCAGTCCAACATGAGGAAAATGCGATTGCAAACCGTAGCCACAAGCATAAACACCCCACAGGCCCTAATGGTTCGATGCCTAACCGCCATGCTGGAAAAAAAAAACAACATATTGTATGAGATAGCATGCATTATATGTTAGAAAAGCCGTATTGTATGATATGACATGGATTATTTGTTAGAGTAGCCATGTTGTATGAAACAGCATTGATTATATGTTGGAGTAACAATGTTGTAGGAAATAGCACGGATTATATGTTAGTGTTAGTAGATGGCAGGTAGGAGTATCCCTTATCAAAGGAGAAGTAAGGTGCCTCCTTCCTTCCGCTAGCCTACGGTTCACCCTTTAGCAAGGTGGAGTATCCGCTTAGGCCCCCCCGCCCCCCCCCCTTTCCCTCCGATCAGGGTTACATGAATCCACGGGTGCTGTTGGTGGATGAAGTTCAAGAGCAGCAGACAGATAGTTGTAGGTTATGGTTTCCGCTTTCACGACGATAGGTAGAGGATCTCTTTTTTTGGGGAGACAATGCTACGGTCATCGTCCAGTATGGTAACTGCTAAGAAGGAAAGCAATGACAAACTACATTCTTTACAAATGCGAAGAACATCATGTTTCGCAAAATAGAATAGTTTATATTTAGTTGCGTTTAGTAATTGTTTTAAGAAAGAGAGACGGAATGGGGGATTAATTCATTGCGCTCTCAAATGAAGCTGAAGCTGATCCCCTCCCCCCCCCCCCCCCCCCCCCCCCAAAAAAAAAAGGCGCTGGAATTAAAGTAGATCACACACATAACCGCAGGCAACACTTTGCTTCTGCTACACATTGATCTAAGAATCTGGTGGTGGGGCTAGGGGCGGGGGTGAAATGTAACAATGCCTGTGGGAAATGGAAGATGGAATATAAGCTGTAGCATGGGAGGAGGGCGAAGTGTGCTTATTTGTTTGATGTAACGTACTCGGTTATCTGTGGGTAATTCAACAAGAACAGGTTTTAACAGAGGAGAAAGACGAAGAGCGGTTATCTGTCTGATGTAATGTTCTGGTGTATCCTGGGTAAATCTGTAACAGATGTTGACAGCAGAGTGTGTTTGTCTGTGTGATTTAATGTTCTGGGATATCTGTGGGTACATCTGTAACAGAGGAGGAAGACGAAGAGTGATTGTCTGTCTGATAAAATACACTGATATATCTACGGGTTAATCTCTAACAGAGGAGGAAGACGAAGTGTGCTTTGGTTTCATACCAACAGATGAAGTATGCTTATCTGTCCGATGTAATGCAGTGGACTATGTAACGGTAAATCAGAAACGACTTCCTATAACAGAGGAGGAAGACGAAATGAGCTCATATGTTTGATGTAATGTTCCAATCTGTCTGCAGGTAGACCTGTTACAAAGAAGGCCTAGGTAGTATGTTTGTATGTCTGATGTAATGTATTGATATGTCTTTTATTCTTAAAAAAAGGGGTTCTAAGGGGGTTAACGACTTTCTTCGTAATCCCGTATATCCACACGGGGAACACAGCTGCGCGAGATACGGTAGCGGATCGCGTTGCGCTGGTTACTTACGGGGGTATGTGAGCCGGTCGCTCAGAAAGAAATGGCAAACTACTGAGCGTAATCTTGCCAAGAACATCAACAGCATCTGAAAAATGCTGGTGTTGACTGCAACGTCCTGTAAGGGATACGCAACTTTAAAAAAAAAAATGGCAAGAGGCACGACGTCACTGGGTTTGATCCCATCTGACTGTCGCTTTCCGTAGGGCGACCTGCCAAACGCGTCGCACAAAACTCGAGCTCCGTAGGTCCAGCAACGATCCTCAGGAGTCTTCGAGGAAACTGCACTCTTGAACCGCACGTCGTGGCTCGGAACCGAACTCACAATCTTCGGGAGGCGAGGCAGGCGGTGTAACTACTTCGCCACGGAGACTCCCATGTGGGGGTAAATCTGTAACAGAGGATGAAGATGAAGTATGCTTGTCTGCCTGATGTAATGTATTGGCTATCTATGGGTAAATCTGTAACAGAGGATGAAGATGAAGAATGCTTGTCTGCCTGGTGTCATGTATTGGCTATCTATGGGTAAATCTGTAACAGAGGATGAAGATGAAGAATGCTTGTCTGCCTGGTGTCATGTATTGGCTATCTACGTGTAAATCAGCGAGGACTTTCTATAACGTAAGAGGAAGACGACATGTCCTCACACTTTTGTGTAATGTACTGGTCTATTTGTGGGTTAACATGTAACGGAAGAGGAAAAATAATGTGTTTGTCTCTCTGATACAGTAGTCTGGTGTACATGTGAGTAAATCTGTCAAGACATGCTGTAACAAAGGACGAAGACGCTTGTTTATCTGATTAAATGTCCTGGTCTAGCTGTGAGCGAATCAGCAAGCACTTATGTTGCTTTTGGGCATGTAAGCAACCCATTTAATAACGTTGTAACAGGGTCGAGTGTTTAGATTATAATAAGACTACGAAAACGAGACCCGTTGTGTTGGAATATTTGACTGAAGATCGGAAACTCTCAGCACTCTCTACACTTAAAAGGCATGTTATGTCATAATTCATTGTCCTAATGGGAATAGATAAGACGGACATACTGGGCAACCGACGAAAAATTATCTTAATAATGTGTTTGAAGGCATCTCTCTCCATCTCGTTTACCCTCGGCTTTCCATAGAAATGACTTTGTAGTGATACTATAATGAGGCTTTCTCAATGTATGTCCTATAATTATCCCCACCTCTTGATTCCCTGGTCAATATCCAGCTTCTACCCTGAACTCCAGTTTTGTGATACTGTCTTATTCCTACTTAGAACAAGCATTATTTAATGAAAGTTTGTTGTTTATTAGTAACTTGTTTAGTCATTCTCCATGTTTCTGACCCATACAACAGTACTGATTTTACGTTAGAGTTAAACATTCTGCTATTGGTACTAGGTGTAATTTTACGTTAGATTTAAATATTCTGCTATTGGTACCAGGTGTAATTTTATGTTAGAGTTAAATATCCTGCTATTGGTACTAGGTTTAATTTTACGTTAAACACTCTGCTATTGGTACTAGATGTAAGTTTACGTTAGAGTTAAACATTCTGCTATTGGTTTAAATTTAAATTTAAATGTTTGCATATCATTTTGTTTTACAGGACATTGTTGTCAACATCAGCATCTTTCAGCTGATTGTGGATTTCTTGGCAAGATTACGCTGTATAGTTTGCCATTGCCTTCTGAGCGGCCGGCTCACATACCCCGTAAGTTACCGACGCGATTCGAACCACTGCTGATTCTCACCGTCGTCACGTTACTTACGAGAGTAAACGAGATTACGGAGAAAAGTTGCTAACCTCTAGGCCAGGAAACTGGCACCTGCTATTGGTACTAGATGTAATTTTACGTTAGAGTTAAAAATTTTGCTATTGGTACTAGGTTTAATTTTACCTTAGAGTTAAATATCCTGCTATTGGTACTAGGTTTAATTTTACGTTAGAGTTAAACATTCTGCTATTGGTACTAGGTTTAATTTTACGTGAGAGTTAAACATTCTGCTATTGGTGTTGTTTTTGCATATCCTTTACAGGACATCGTTGTCAACATCAGCATCTTTCAGCTGATTGTTGATTTCTTGGAAAGATTACGCTCAGTAGTCTGCCATTGCTTTCTGAGCGGCCGGCATACCGACGCGATTCGAACAACTGCTGATTCTCACCGTCGTCACGTTACTTACAAGAGTATATGAGATTACGGAGATAAGTCGCTAACCTCTAGGCCAGGAAGCCGGCCTGCTATTGGTACTAGGTGTAATTTTACGTTAGAGTTAAATATCCTGCTCATGGTACTGGATTTAATTTTACGTTAGAGTTAAACATTCTGCTATTGGTACTAGGTGTAATTTTACGTTAGAGTTAAATTTCCTGCTCATGGTACTGGGTTTAATTTTACGTTAGAGTTAAACATTCTGCTATTGGTACTAGGTGTAATTTCAGTTCCTCTTCTTCTTCAGCGTTCCGAGTTGACTTCCATAAATTCTTAGTGCTATCAGAAGATCTTTTGACTTTTGTATAAGGAGGAATATCATCAGCAGAGTTGATCCACAACACCAAAGACCGAGATTTATGGAGAGCCATGAGCGCGTACGCCAGCTGGCAGGGCACTTGATTATGATGATTCATTTTTCAAAATCTTTATCAGTTCCTTTACCTATGTCTACATTGTTTTCCATTTAGGTATATATCTCCACCTATTGAATTGAGGTGTCCCAAAAGGAATTTAAATTATCATTTGCTTGATTTATTCTCATTATCTTTGTTTTTCTCCATTAAATTATTAGACCTAATTGTTTCAACAAGTGTGCAATTTAATTTGTAGCTTATTTCGTGTGTAGGACAAGAGATACATATTGTCAGTAATGAGACCATGCTGCTTCAGTAAACTCAATTGAATTCCATTTATAGGATTAACTATTAATGTCTTTCTAATCCAATTTATGGTGAGTAAGAATAATACATGTGAATAAAGTCGACTTTGTCTCACTCCTCTTACTTTTGCATGTATATGTAAGTTTTCCCACATGAATAACTCTGAATTTCATGGTTTTATATGGTGGCTTGTGAGCTCCATACTGTACTCTATTATAGATAATGTGGCTTTCTGGTCTTATGCAGCATCTGTTTGGTTGAAAGCCTGTATGTTAATCCTTTAGTTGCTTGTCGATGGCTTATCTTAGTCTCTCCAGAATGAATCCTGCCTAATATTTTCCACGAAACTGATAGTAAAATTACTCCTCTATAATGTTCGCACCCCGGCAGATCCCCTTTCTTTGGCAGCTTCATTGGATATCTTTCTCCAGTCAGCTGGTATTTCTTCGCTGCCCCAGACTCTGCTAAATTATTTGTTCAGTAGTTCACTGTGATGTTAATATTGGCTTTACTATCTTTTGGTGGAATACTATATGAGTCAGCAGCTTTCCCATCATTCAGAAGTGTGGTACCTTTTTAAATGTTTTCCTTTACATGGGTTCTCGCAGTTTATATCCAGCTCCACTTGTACATGCTGGTTATCTGGAGGATTATTTAGGGCTGGCTTATCCCGAAGTTTCCCGAAGTAGTCAATACATCTGTTTATTTGATCTTTAATGTCGATGAGAACTTTTCCATTACCATTTTTAGACATGTCAACTATGATAATAACATTTTCCTACTAATTTCCTTGTGTGTTGGAAAGGTTTCTGAGGTTTCGTTTGCTGCTACTCCTACCTCTTTTACACGGTCATCTAAATATTATATTTTATCCACTCGTACTTGCTTCCTACCTTCTTGATTAGATTCTGCGTATTTTTCTTATGCTCTGACATTAGCAGCCATGGTAATGAAATTTGTGAAACCTGCATTTTGTGCCCCCCCCCCCCTTTCTTTTGCCCCCCCTCCCCCCTATTTTCCACCCCGGTTTCCAGCGTTATTCATGCTTTATGTTTTCGTTCCTTTTTTTTTGTCAATGAGTTCTATACACGATTCGTTCTAAATACTTTGATTCAGCTACCAGCAGTTTTCCGTGCCCACCTAGTTATTAACAGTTGCAAAATCTTGTATATATTAAAGACTGACCAAAAATTGTTCCTTAATTTCTTGATTTCTGAGACAGCCTACAGCTTACATTGTATTGATGTGCATGTTCATAAGATGTTTTGTATTTTTGGAGTTTCATCTTAATTTTACTCATCATCCGATGGTAATCTGCATATAAATATTATCCTGTAAAAACTCAAGCGGAGACGATCTTTACTTTTTGTTAATAATATAGTCATTTGCTTTGTTTTATTTTATGATTATTCCCAAGTAACTTTATTTATTCTTTTATGAGGAAAAGCACTTCCGCCTTGATTCAAAGAGCAAAAATGGGTGAACAAATTTCATTCAGGTCACACATCGGCATTTTAATATAGCTTTTCTTTAAAATTACCTCAGCACTTCAAAGTTTCATGTCAAATTCTCTCTCCCCCCCCCCCCCCCCCCTTTCCCAATTGCATCATCTTTTTTTTTAATTTGAGGGTCCGTAACATTGAATCTCATTTAAGTTTGCTTTCGTTTGTGTTTTTGTTCTAAATGTTGCTATTATTTAAGAATTCCTTGCTATCCATTCTATTAGTGCTTTCTCTGACACTTTGGTAAATATTATGACCACAACATCACTGTGTACGGCATTTTCTCTCTCTCTCTCTCTCTCTCTCTCTCTCTCTCTCTCTCTCTCTCTCTCTCTCTCTCTCTCTCTCTCTCTCTCTCTCTCTTTTTTTTGCATTGAGAACAGCATCGTTTTGCTTGTATTTAGTAGCTTTTTGCCTGCTCGGATCCATTTGTTTTCGTGTAATCCCAAAATGCTAATTCATTATAGTTCAATCTTTCACCATTTGTGCCGTCTTTCCAAATTCATACATACTTCTAACATTTAAGGTGTCAATTCTGGAGAGTTTCCTGGGTGAAATTAATTAAGCCGGCAATCCAGACTCTTTGCGGCTTTCTATGCATCGCTTCATACTTGTTCTAGCAGAACAGCTTCCTGTCCCTTTGGTTGGCAGAGTGTTTGTTTTTGTTTTGTTTTTTCCTTTTGTATATGTAGACTTATTCATGGTTAATTGGATTTTGTATTTTAAGTTTTCTCTTGACTAGGGTAGTCAACGCCAAGCAAAACCGTTCTTAGTCGCCGCTTACAGCATGCATATGTGGAGTAATTTTTCCTTCCACTAAGGGCAGGGTCCCTTAAAAACTTGGAAACAAAATTATTCCTGTATAATTTTTCCACACCAGCGTGTCCTTATTCGTTGACAGTTTTACCCGATATCCTTATCTGCTGGTATTTCTCCTGTGTCCCAGACTGTTAAATAAATTGTGCAATAATTCACAGTAGGTATTTATATATAGTTTCTGTTGGGATAAGATCTGGACGAGCAACTTTCCCATCATTTAGAAGCTTGATACCATGCATAAAATATTCTGTAGATGGTTTCTAACAGTTGATATCCAGTTCCTCTTCTGCTGGCTGGGTATCTGAAAGGTAGTTTGGGATTGGTCTTGTCAGAAGTTCGTAAAAGTACGACTGCAGGTTTCGATCTGTTCACTTGGCTTATCCTATTTTTCTGCTACTTTCTTAGTGGTACTGTAAATGTCTCTGAAGTATCCTCAATGTACATGATACGAAATCCACTTTTTGGTTGCACGAAATGTTCGCACCTTTTAGTTTATTGACACATGACTCGGGTACCGGTGTGGGCTCAGTTGTGTTGCACTTTCAGAACTACATTCTACAGTCCGTGTTGTACTCTAGCAGAAAGCAGCACAAACTGATCCATATACAGATTTTTCTAACATTTATGTTAAGTTTAGTGTGGTCAGTTGGGAAATTCTAACAGTATTTCGTAGACCGACAATTGACTATTGTATCTGACTACAGTTCACTGGCAATACTCAACACAGGGACATTAAGTAACGCAATAAGTCTAAGACGGAGATTGTGTCTACAAGGGTTAATTACAAATGACTTATCCTGGAGAACAGTAATTTCAATACGAGCTGGATTATTGTAAAATACAGCTTCTCAATTTCCAAAAACATATACTTAAAATGTTTAACAATATTTTAATTTATCTACATTTCATTGCGCGTGATTAATGTATCTTAATATAAGAAGGTGTGTACAACTTAGATGAATATGGTAACATTAAAAGGCATATGAAATAATAATAATAAAGAACTGTGAGTGATTTGTAAGCAGACCGTCTTGCGTTGGTTTCCATATATCGTATGAGTGTCGGTCTTTAAGAAAGGCAATGGCAAACTATTGAACGTAAACTTGCCCAGGAATCACTAACATACCAAAAAAAAAATTTAAAAAAAAATGCTGGAGTTTATTGCTACGTCCTGTAAAGGTTATACAATTAACTTTTATTTTTGATTTAATAAACATGTGTTAGACAGTCATATGATGCTTATCCTTGATAACTACAAAAGACGTTTAATGTGTAATTATCACATTAGTATTCAACTGGGATTTTCAAAGTTGATTTTTACGCGTCTCATATCAAATTTTATAATCAGTTTCATGACAGTTGAAGTGAGGACTCAGACATATAAATAATACATTGACTGGACGGCAGGGTAAGTCCTGAATATGCTAAACAGGTCCACTTAGCCTTACATGAACATCCATTGTTTCAGTTGCATCGACAAGGAGGTGGGGAGAGATAAGTTGTTGAGTACTTCCCAAACATAAAAGTAATGTGGACTTATATTTCAAACGTACTTTTCAGTACTTATAGTGAACGTGGAAATATGGCGTCGACTTATGATAACGTGTCTTGGATTGGCTGCAAACTAAATTGGCCAGTATGGCGGTTTATCCCGGACACTTTCAAGCAGTTAAAAAAGGAATAGCAATAGCGTTGTGGCTGGAAATTCGCCTGCCCTTCCGGCGGTCAGGGGATTTTAGTCGGCATTGGGGAGGATTCAAATATTAAATATTGACATTAGCTCAATGAGTAGGCCAAGATTATACAGAGTGTATTTGCAATGACAGTGTTTGAAAATATTGCCGGTCCAAGTTTTGTATTTACCTATTATGTTGCATGAACTTTACAGAGGGTGAATACAAAACTTGGACCGGCAATATTTTTAAACACTGCACAGTCATTAACAATACACCCTATACTTCATCTTTGCGGTCGCTCGCTTTGAACTCAAGCATAGTACTTACATTTGCTGCTACTTCTAGTGCGCTTGACTGATATTTGCGTGTGGATTAGCTTTCCCTATTACAAGTGTCCCTCTCCATCAGGCGAATATATTCACATGGGGATAGGTAGTAATATACTGCCATGAGCAGGAAACAAAATAATAATGCTGTGCCTGGGAGCAACTTCGAAGCGAGGCTAATGATTTGAATGGTTTGCATATAGTTCAAATGGACTGGATTAAAATAATACAGAGGATGAAATTTTACAGAGAGGGCGAGAAAGCTATAATTTTTTAAAATATGAGATATGAGATAGTTATGAAGATAGTACAAACATTATGCGGCAAGTAGCAAGCCAGGGACAATGACTGTGTACTAAGCGAGATGACCAGACAACATCAAGACAACATCATCTTGTATGTAATTAGTCAATAACAATGCCAACATGACACACGTCTTGTAAACTTGTAAGTCAACGTGGTAAACAATGTGTCAAGGCACCTTTAAGCCGATAATTTTGACAAACGGATTCAATCACTCCACAGTGAAGGTTGGCTGTAATGGATCTCCAACACTGTCTGCCTCTGGCCTTGACTGTACATTCTGTCAGGCTGATGCTCGTCCATCTTTTGATGTTATCTTCCCACTTGTATCATTGTCTACCCCTTGCTCACTTGCCCTCAACCTTGCCTTCCAGTATGGTTTTTATAAGAGTATCATGTCTTTAAACGTTGCCGAAATATTTAAGTTGCCCACTCTTTATTTCTTTCATCAACCTTCTCTTCATTCCCAGTGTTTTTAGAACTCTGCATCTAATTATTTTTGTTTCCATGAAATACGACATATTCGTCTGTATATCCACATCTCCAGAGCTTCTATGCGACTTTCTAGTTGCTTGTTCAATGTCCAGGCTTCAGCGCCACACATTAGCGTTGAATATACATAGCAAAACAGATTACAACACCCTAGATTCATCGTGTTCACAATAATAATTTCTGGGCTCAAGAATATCACAACCAATTATGTAAATGCAAGCTCACCCAGCAATATCGATATCTCACAGGATGTCGGCATAGAAACTGCTAGCATTCAGACAGAACGCGTGTCCTGCAACAATTTTGGAACAAATATCTCTCTCGCGACATCTATATTTTTGTTTTATGAAGAACTTTCCTAAACATTGCCTTCAATGGAGTCATTAATGTGTACTCTTGCGTGCTAACGAGTACAGACAATCGGATTATGTTATTTAACAACACCCCATACACACGTAAGAAAGTCTATAATAGGCATGCTTGTTTACAAAATAGACGTAAACACGCAAAGATTGTCCCGTAGCAGAAACTACCGTTTGGGTGTGAGGTTTTAGGAATTCACATTCTGTAGGTCCCTACCCCAGAACCGTAGTAGTTCCAAAAAATAACCGTCTCTTGTGGATATTAGCCCAGGACCACTGTCTGGTCAGTCAAGCTCTAACGACTATAATTCCGCGGCTCCCAATATGTAACTAGTGGATATATCTTTATTAGCTACAATTCTACATATTAGTAAATAAACCTTAAGTTAAAAAAAAGGGGCCTATTTGTTACCAAGGCCCTTAATGGCAGCAAAGAATAATAACACCGTATATGGTAAGAGATGAGTGAATAAACGGGGTTGGTCTTGGGGAAGACTACTGCATCCCAAAGAAAGCTTTAGCTGAAAAATAAACAAACAGATTAGGGTTTAAAAAAGAATAACTAAGCCAACCAAGAGGAAGAGGAGCTCTTCTAGAAGATAAATGACTCTGTGCTGAAAAAGCCGCAAGGAGTCTGGACTTATTTCCTTTCAGCTAAGCAAACTTCCAGAATTTGCATCTGAAATGTCACAACTATGCGTCAACTGGGGAAGGCCAGACAGGTGGTAGAAGAAATGAATTATAATGTTATCATTTTTGTATTATACAAAACAATTGAAACGGAGCAGACAAAGCGCTTCAAATCCACAGGTGGACCAGTGAAGAATGGACCCTAATGCTACATAAAGAGATAGAGACATTACTAACAGTGTGCGAATCAACGAGTTATAGATTAATGAAAGCCACACGTGGAACCACAGATGAAATATGCAATTTTAAATAAAAAAATCAACATATTTGCACCAGGTACATTCCCATACGTGCTCTTCATCAGTAACCAACGAAGCGTTCACACGATAATGGTACTAGCCGAAGCCTGATCGAACGTCCGCCTCCATTTTCCACGACAGGTTGAATGTTGACCAGACCCTCTGATCACTCCTACCTGAATCGGCATCTGTAGATGTAGTTTCTTTATTAGTGTTGCTGCATTTTCACTCGATTTCATAGAGAATTAATCACCTCCTTCTTGTCATAACATTATTCGCCACCCGAAAGAATGGCAGCAACCAGTCAATCACACTTCGTTTCCTCACAGACCCGCATGCCTTGTGTTGAAGATCCATGATATGCCCTGATCTTTGTCTTTTCCAGCAATGCAAGTCACCCCACGTCTACATTATAAGCATAGCATGCCTACATTATAAGCAAAATATATCTACAATATAAGTACAAAATACTACATTGTAAGTACACTATGTCTTTATTATAAGTGAAATATGTCTGCATTGTGAAAGCAACAGGTCTTCATTATCAGTGCAAAAGTCTAGATTATAAGTATACTATTAAAATGGAGAAGAAACACGGAGCTGATCCACGACACTGGTGATCGAGTGATATGGCAAAACATGACCGCCCACGCTTATCGGCAATACACATGATGGATGGATGGATTATAAGCGAAAAATATTTACATTACAAGTACCACATACTTTGCGCAATAAGTACATCGCATCTACATTTTAGTTACAACATGCCTACATTATAGTTACAGCATGTCTACATTATGATTACAAAACGGTTATACTGCTACTGAGAATAATCTTAAAAACAAGATACAGCTTTACGTATTAATAAGGGTATTAAAATGGCCTAATATTGAATGATAAGAAAAGAGATGTAATTAAAACATCAGCTAAACGGATTCTATATACGCGTGCTATTAAAGTATCTGATATTAACTCTGGGTAAGTATATACATTCAGCCGGCTCCGTGGCGAAGGTCTTACAGACACGGTTCGTAATTTCGCATACCCGCGTTTGAAACACAGCTGCTGGTGATTTGGCAGCAGACCGCCTTGCGTTGGTTTTTTACGAAATGGTGTGCGTGCCGCGATCGTTCAGAAAGCAATGGCAAACTACTGAACGTAAATTTGCCAAGAGATCACAACAGCAAAAATGCTGGTGTTGACTGCGACGTCCTGTAAAGGATATACAAATAACATACAAATCCAAGTATATAATGAGCACCCAGATAACAATTTTATCAATGATGTTGCACACACATAAATAACAAACTAAGACAAACGAAAACTGTATTTTATGAAATTTAAAACTGTACGCAGTAAGACCTTGTCATTGGAAGTGAGAGTACCAAATCTTGCATGTCACATAGAACCAACTTTAACACTTGACTGTGAATCCTCGACATTTAATAGACAATCACACAATCTTGTGAAACCACATTCTTGTGGTTTACATAAGCGTTTCTAAAGACATCGCAAAACCATAGCTCGTCATCTGATTTATCTTGGAAAGAATGTAAGTCACAAAGACGCCTTATCACAAACATTAGAAAGAGGCTAGTCAACATTTAACCATATTACAGGGAGAGAAAGACAGGATCATATAGCTAAACTCTAAAGATTAATGGATAAGGATATAGAGAGGATTGTGAGAGAAGAATCTTGACGATCTCTCTTCATGGCATGGAGAACTATTAGCACATAAATTGATACTTTCTACTGGGAATTGCGAGGTATGGAGAAGAATGATCGCTCATATCAGTTGACAAAGCATTGTATGATGTGATTGAAGAACCTATGTAGACATACAACAAATAAAAGTTAATATAGGAGGTTAAAAACAACAGCAAAAACAAAGTACACAGATAAAAGAGACCCAGAGACAGATTTGAGTAATGTTAGAAATATATGGAACAATAGTCAGAGCTGAGAAGTGTTGTAGAAATATGAGAGAAACTACCAGAGACAGAGCTAAGTGAAATTGGAAAGACATGGAAGAAACTACAAGAACTATAGCTGAGTAATATGGGAAATATATAGAAGCTATAACAGGAGATAGAACTGAGCAAAATAGGAAAGGCATAGAAGAAACTACAAGAAAGTGTGTTCGTGTGTAATCTTACCGGTACTTCCTCGATACTTGCCTTTAGCACATTGTGCCTCATGAGATACAGACATTATCCGCCGTAGATCAATTTATTTCTGATATACGGGTATATGGCTTATGCCCCACGATATATTTTGTATAGCCAATGGTTTGGCTCACACCGTCTTCAACATCACTAGATTTTCTTGTCCTGTGAATTTCAACAACTGTCTCCGTCTTAAACTTATACCAAAAGGTTTTCCATCTAATGTCCATCTGTCATTAGGGAACATTGTTGCCGTTGAGACGCGTCTCTTCAGTTGCTTGGTATTTGAACAGTCCGTTAATTACATAAAGTTCGCCTTGTCTGTACATCGTTGACATTTATTTGAACTCTAAATCTAATTTGTACCGTTCTCTTCATTTTCACACCCATAACAATCTTGATGCTTTCTGTTGAATATTATCATTTTATCGTTACACTTTAAAACAACAAACAATTATGTGCGTTGTTGTCTTCCAATAAAACAGACGCAATTCTACGCCTACCTCCTAATGTTGCTTCTTCTTCTCTGACTATTTCCATGACTAAAACCAAAGTGGTGTTTATCCCTACCCAATCAACAGATCTCTCATGATGAACATTCTGTTTTAAGTAGGCATCTGAATTGTGTACCCCTCCGCTCTGGAGTGAATTGTCATAGTATCCTATAGGACGATCATAGTTTCCACAGATGACTACGCCTGATATTTCACCATATACAAACAATTACACCTGATGGTTCATCATTTACATCCGACTACGCCTGATGTTTCACAATATACAAACGATTAAGCCTGATGTTTTACCATATACAACCGATTACGTCTGATGGTTGTTAATTTTTTTGCGCTCACTTGCTCTGAACTCAAGCGTAGTCCATAAACACTATTTCTAGTAATGATGAACTGAATTTTACGCGTGGATTAGCTTTACTTATTAACAGTGTCCCTCGCCATCAAGCGAACCCGCTCCGACTTCAGAAGTACGTGTAATTTACGTCCCCAAGTCAAGGACGACGTCTGATGTTTCACCATATACAGACGATTCTAACTGATGTTTCACCATATACAGACGACCGTTTCACCGTTTACATTCGACTACGCCTGATGTTTCACCATGTACAGACGATTACGCCTGATATTTCATCATAAACCGAAATCTGTTTTAAACCAAACATCACATATGTATCATATTTTTCGGTCTTTTGTGAACCCTTAATTCACCAGCTGGGGCTTCTAAGGCCCTCAATCTATATTTAGCCAACACACTCCATAATATCCAAGAACTTTCATTTTCCCTGGAATATGTCTCCTGCTAGCTGAATGGCTTGTTTGATTTAATGTATAACCTAGGCAGGATATAATGATACAATTAAGTTGGATATCCTTTAAAGGATGTCTCAGTTAACCCCAGCAATTTTTGTCTGTTTGTGATTTCTTGGCAAGTTTACTTTCAGTAGTTTGCCATTGCCTTTAAACGACCGACGCTCACACCTATGTATGAAAATCAAAGCAAGGCGGTCTGCTGCTATATCGCCCAGAAGCGGTATTGCGTCCGTCACCCCTTCACCACAGCTTCGGTATAGTGATAAATCCTGCTGATAAAGAAGTCGTTATGGATGTCATCAAAGAGGTTATGTCTCAGCTCAATAACTCTACGAATCTCAATTCATGTCTTAACTCAACAACTCTACCGTTTGTTTCGTATTCTCCCTGTACCAATGATCCTACTTTTAAATGCAATCCTATAATTACAGGTACCATTCAATATCTACATGGACAGAATCTCCAAAGAAGCAAGTCTCGACAGAACAGATTCAGAAAATTTAGAACTCTTTACTCCAGATGAAACAACTGACCCACAGGGAATAAATGAACTTCTATTTGCAGACGATCAGTGCCTGTTTTACAGCGATGAGGGCAGACTACAAAATCATATTACTAATCTGAGTTCAACCTGCAGCAGATACAATATGAGTATAAACACAGCCAAAACCGAAGTAATGCAAGTTAGCAGATCGCCAGGCCCACTAAATATACAGATAAATAACACAACTCTGAAACAAGTTAAAGAATTCAAAGTTGGAAGTATGATCACAGAAGATGGCAGATTGGACAGAGAAATTGAAACCAGATGTCAAAAAGTTAGTGCACTTACATATCAACTATCACCCTTACTGAAATATCCAAACATACCCATGCCCGCAAAAAAGGCAGATAATAAACAGCATATTCACACCAACCCTATGCTACCAATCTCAAACCTGGACTTTATCCAAATTACACCTTCGCAAAATCAACACCTGCGAAATGAGATGCCTGAGGAGAGCTGCCAACTTTACAATCCGAGACAAGAGTAAGAAATGCTATTATCAGACAGACTGTGAGATCAACACCTTATGCCACATATATTGAAAGACAGAAGATCAAGTGGTTTGGCCATGTCGTTAGAATGCAACATCAGCAACTACCATCATTGGCCTTACATCAAAGATCATCTGCGACGAGCCTACGAGGACGTCCAAGAAGAAAATGGATTGACGACATCAGAGACATTGTACAACCACACGGAATGACACTATCCAGTGCCGCCCATCGGGCGCTGGAACGCAAATTATTCCTCCCCACGACGCTTGACGGCAGAAGTGGAAGATGATGATGATGGTGGTGATAATGATCTTTTACATGCTGCCCTAAATACATAACGTTGATATTCCCAGGCATATGATTGTTTCCGACTGCTCTTATCTTACCGAGTGTCTTGACAGCATGTTCAAAACTTCAGTCACTAATCTCCAGTCAACTTACTCCTGGTAAAGCATATAGACTTTTTCTAATAGATGTACGTTCTCTTTACATCTCAAGTACCTACTCTGATGGTCTGATGACCTTGCAGATCTTCGTTCATCAAAGCACATACCCATTAATTTCCATTCGCTCTCTTCCGACACTCGCTGAACCAGTTCTCAGAATGAACTAATTCGAATATGAAGGTAATTAATTTTAACAAATTAGTGGAAAGTGAAGTAACAATATGGTATTAAAATTAAAACAACGTAAGAAATAAAAGAACACCGAGTTAAACGTAAGGATATACAAGTATGCAGAAAACAAAGAAGAAAGTAACGCAATTAGAAGGTACTGAAAGAAAGTGAATGAACACGGTGATGAAAATGAAGGAAAAGATCAGAGCGATATTATTGCCATTTAAAGATTAGCAGAAGAAACAGTATTATGAGAATCCCCTATAACGAGTGGTACCTTTCCGTCTTGACAGACGAAAGTACGTGGATTGGAATTTGGCCAAAATTCCATCGCACAATGCCTGGGCATAGCTTCAGAGAACATGTGGTGCCCACGCAGCATGTTCCCTCTCTCGGCCTTGCCTTGTTTACTCCAGAGGAATGGGTAACCAATACATCTGGAACAAGGTAGGCTGCAGACCCTGGCGGCTCAGCATCAAACCTCCGAGAGCAGGAGGTGAATCTCACCTCCAAGAGCAAGAGGCGAGCGGTGGCCAGACCCTCACATTCGTGGGACTTGACTTAGATGCCTTCAGCCATATCCGGCAGCTGAGGGAGTTTGGTAAGCATGTATTATCTGTAGAATTGCCACAGTTATCAAAGTAGGATCGTGTCATCTAAAGAACCTAGACTGATGTAATGAGCCATTCGCTGTTTCACCGTGAGACAGTGTGACCTTAGACGTGCATGGCTTAATCTTTGAGACAAGTATATGACTACTGGCAGGGTCAACCAGATATCTGTCGGACAGACGGACTATTCACGCACACGTAGGCTAAGAGTAGCAATCGCTCAGCGCACCCCCTCGGTACCCGGCGACACATGCAAAACCACTAGACGCATTCCGACGAGCTTCCAAGCTACGCCGGCAGGACTTACCGAAAAGCTATGCCAGCTTACAGACTGCAGGCCCACTACTCATCGAGAGAGAGAGAGAGAGAGAGAGAGAGAGAGAGAGAGAGAGAGAGAGAGAGAGAGAGAGAGAGAGAGAGAGAGAGAATGGGCGCTTATCGAGATTTGCATAAAGGTCGTACAAATTTGCTCAAACCATGACTCTGGCTTCACGATTCGGTTTACATTTTCGAAACGCCTGCCTCGCTAACATGCGTAGACAGGGAAGATCCCGATTGGGTGCACCTCACACAGCCGCAAGACTACGGGACTGATCTGATCAGCCCTCACAAACAGAACAGACAAATTGATGTTTAAATAGAAAATATTTTCTGGACTCGCGGAACTGTAATTAAATATATGAATATTTACTATATTAAAGAAAGCCTACCAGAATAGAACCACCACAAATCATATCTCACAAGAGTTAGTTGCATATCCTTTACAGGACGTGTTTCAAATGCGGTATGCGGGATTACGAATCGCATTCGTTAATCGTTCGCTACAAGCATGAGGCTAATTAGAATTCTAATGTATGTTTGCTTGATGATTATACTTGCAGAAATACAATTTTAAAAGGACAGGTAAATACACCTGTGCATGTTAGATATATGGTTAGATGTTTTACTGCTTATGGTCATAATAACAATAACAGAGTTCATTTAGGAGGATGATGCCGCGTTCTCTAACTCACACTTGCCAGTAAACCTGTTGTTGTTTGTCCATCAAGAATGATAATGACCACTCATTTCATCCAATGGTGATATAAGAAGTTGGATGAAGAATGACTTGCGCGATGAATTAGAATAAAGTGAGGAAGAGTTGCCCAATTCGTCGAACTAACTCTCTCGCCCGAATCCATCAGAGTCCAGTGGCAAGACAAGTCAAGACGACTGGAGACGAATACAGGTACAGTGAATGACCAGGGAGCTCTACGTCCCTTGCCGTGCTCATTACGTTCCACAACGTTTTGCAAGTAAACGCCATCTTTCCCGTTGAATCAACAATGATTTATTCCGCGCAGCCTGCGACAGTAAACCTAGCGGAAGCGTGGCGACTACACACTCGCCTGCCGTCTCGTTGGTCATGGGCTAGATCCGTAGCTGGGCGAATTCGAATGTTTAGAAATTGACCTGGGTTCTCAGGTCGACTCATCCTTAAATAGGTACCAAGAATGTCTTGGGAAGAAAAGAGGCCCGGCGTCATACTAATCATATCACCCACCGAGTGTTGATTGGTTTAAAAAAAATATAAATCTTGCAATGTATGCACGATGCGCCTAAAGTGTGTATAAAAGGGTCCTTTAATAATTTTTCAACTTAGGGGTATCTTGTGCAATCCGTCACTAACTTGGTAAATCACTGTGTTTAAGGATTTTTCTCATCATGTGACCAACAAATGACGTCTGCCTGCGTCTGATGTATTTGCCTTTTTGTCTTAGCCTCTGTCAAAACATTTAGATAATTTATTTTGAAGCTCTATGAAATTGTTAGCATTCTCCAGTAAAGCTACATTTCTGATGTCTAAATTGATTTGTATGCTTGTTTATTTACTGTCTAGGATTGACAGCTATATGTTAAAACAGGTTCCATGTAACATGCAAGAACTCTTTCTCTGATATCCAATGACAGCGATTTATACCACACGGTGGTATTCAGTTTAAAAATTCAGTCTATGCTTGTCCCATTCTGCTCTTTATCTGAAATACATCTTCCAACTGATGTTATTTGTGTGCCTAGATTCACTATCACTATCTCAAACTAACATTTCATGACAAAATGGGAGTTTTCGCCCATTTAATACACGGGAAATAATTCAACATATATCAAGAAAAGCTTAAACTGCCGTTAATGTGTTGTTAACTCCCTTATATACAATCTTGTTGGAAGGTATGGCATATAAGCTAACCTGTTTTGCTGTGAGTTGTAGTTAGTTGTACACTTATCGTCTCGCAGGCTTATCCTTGCCCTTTGTAGGTAGCATTGACTACTATGAAACTAAGAAAGATACTAAATCATCTAGTACTTGTACATGATATTGACCACATCACCCACACAGTGTCGATAAGTCTAAAAATATGGGGCCTCCATCGCATTGCCAAAACATCTTATAGCGTTAAAAGGAACCCTTTACTGTACTTTCTCCCCCTTTTAACTGCTAAAATAGATGTATTGATTTTTAACGATGGTATGAGCATCGGCAGTTCAGAAAGCTATGCCAAAATTAATTAATCAATTAATTCAGTAGCACGTTCTTTGCAGAACCTCGCTCTCATAACAACCTTCCGGAAAACTTCTCGATCACGGGCAAGATGTCCCGCGTCCGATATCATCGGCCACATCCTGCACCCATCTTCTCTTTGGCCTTCCTCTTCCTCTATTCTCAGGCATATACCCCTCCATTATTGTTCGCTCCAAACTTTCATGAAGTTTCAAGTGACCAAAATATATCAATTTTCTTTGTTTTATCGTTTTAAAAAGCCAACCCTCTTCAATATTCAGCTCTTGAAGTATAGATGCATTTGTTATTTTCTTCACTCAAGATATTCTTGGAACCCGTCTATAACATTTATATTCAAAAGCATTTATGCGCTGTTCAGCTTGTTTAGTAAGTGTCCATGTCTCACAGGCGTATATTGCAATGGGAAAGATGCATGCTCTTAAAAATCTAATGCCAAAATACTGAACGTAATATTGCCTAGATATTTACAAAAATGCTCGTCCTGTAAAGGACACACAACTAGCTAACTTACTAACTATAATAGATGATATTCTAGTCAGAGCTCAGAGCACACAACGTCTTCTTTGGACTTCTGAGTAATATATTAGTACTCCAATGGACATGATGCAGCAAGCCATATCAATGATAGAGGAATGGACAAACACATGACTAGCGAAGATAAGTGAGGAGACACCAATTTATTCTCCCTCTCGAATAAAGTACAACACGCTGTTGCTTGGATAAAAATTCAAACTACGTAGCTATCGCCATTGAAAGCAGACTAACACGAAAGGCTGGGAAAATTGAACAAGAGTAACGCAACATTATCTTTATTATCAGCTGCTTATATCCGGTCTTATAAACGGTCTCTGTGGCTAAGGTCTTGCGAACGTGGTTTGTGAGCCCGTATACCCGGGTTCGAAACACAGCGGTGCTGGTTTTTTCGAAAAAGGTATAGGAGCCGGTCGTTCAGAAAGCAATGGCAAACTACTGAACGTAAAATTTGCCCAGGAATCACAAACAGCGAAAATGCTGGGATTGACTACCCACGTCCTGTGAAGGACATGCAACTTAATTTTTTTTTTAATATACAGTATTTTGCTACAAACATAAACATTTTACTACCATCATGAAGTGCCTTGTCCACTGACTTGGGTGATCATGATTCCCTACATCTTCAGATCCCCAACATTACGTATCCAGCCGCCTGCTGGCAGGCT